>JAWDGP010003869.1:0-12500 GCA_033675545.1 Elysia crispata | reverse complement strand
ACTACTCACTTCACACAACCAAGCTATCAACGTGAGCACTACTCACTTCACACAACCAAGCTATCAACGTGAGCACTACTCACTTCACACAACCAAGCTATCAACGTGAGCACTACTCACTTCACACAACCAAGCTATCAACGTGAGCACTACTCACTTCACAAAACCAAGCTATCAACGTGAGCACTACTCACTTCAGAGTTACAGTGGATTTGAAGACGCTCTGTCCCTTCCACGCTTGGAAAATGCAGATATGCTTGCTGTTGGTGATGATGGCTTTTACCGTTGTTTTTACGTTTCAACCAAGTCCAGACTCAATTAAATGAATGCCATGCAAAATATTTATTACAAAATATTCAAAAGATTTAATGTTGATATCAAATATGATACAGCCAAATCAAGTAAGGTAATTTAAGACCACGTGGTTTCTCTAGATTTAGAAGTTCAGTTTTGACAGCGACAAACATTGCAAACCTACCTGTTAATTCATCATCATCATCATCATTACCACTTTCATCTTGAGCATTGATATCTTCACCACCATGTACATCGCCTCTACAAACTACTGGCTTTGGATGTTTCATTCTTGTTGAAAAAACTAATCAGTGGATGGTTGGCATTAATTTCAATTAGCCTGCCAATTCTATATGCATATCTAGATCTAGGTTTGATATTTAAAATTCAAACAGACACACATACAAATCTAACAAATATTAAGTATTAGCCTTTTGCTGACAATCAATGCAATTATGACGTGTAATGCAGCTAGTAGCTGGAAAAATAAACAATAAAAAGGAATCGAAATGGGCAGCAATTCCTTATAAAAACAGGCTACGTGATGGGCTCTATATTACGACTTTGATTGATCGAACTTCTTGCTTTGAACAAAATGAAGTCAGTTTTCTTCCTGCGTTATCTTAGCGATTTAACAATTTTCAATAAAATCCTTTCAAAACCATGGATATCGAGAGGCTCCCTCCATATAGCTCTGGTTACAAGAGTTCCGTCATCAAGAAAGGCCAGTTGTAGGAGACATGCCTTGTGGCCTGCTGTTTCTGCCAAGTCATTGACAGAGCTTTTTTATATGGTATCTATCAACAGGGAGTAGACAAATGCTACAAACAGCTCGATTGGTGAAAAATTAAGAAACTCTAAATACTGATATGTAAAGGTCTAATTACAAGTGGCGCATAACCTTCCCCTATCATTTTCCTTACTTTTATCATTAAAGTATAAAATCAGAGGGGAAAGACCCAACCACAAAAAACTCACTGTTTGCATAGCGATTTTTTTTACACAGTTTAAGACTTTCACCTCCCACTCGTCATGTGTCAACTACTACTATTACTAATACTTCTACTACTACTACTACTACTACTACTACTACTACTACTACTACTACTACTACTACTACTACTACTACTACTACTACTACTACTACTACTACTACTGCTACTGCTACTACTACTACTACTACTACTGCTGCTGCTGCTGCTGCTGCTGCTGCTGCTGCTGCTGCTGCTGCTGCTACTGCTGCTGCTGCTGCTGCTGCTGCTGCTGCTGCTGCTGCTGCTGCTGCTGCTGCTGCTGCTGCTGCTGCTGCCACTGCTGCTGCTGCTGCCACTGCTGCTGCTGCTGCTGCTGCTGCTGCTGCTGCTGCTGCTGCTGCTGCTGCTGCTGCTGCTGCTGCTGCTGCACTGCTGCTGCTGCTGCTGCTGCTACTGCTGCTGCTGCTGCTGCTGCTGCTGCTGCTGCTGCTGCTGCTGCTGCTGCTGCCACTGCTGCCACTGCTGCTGCTGCCGCTGCTGCCACTGCTTCTGCCACTGCTGCCACTACTACCACTACCACTACTACTACTACTACTACTACTACTACTACTACTACTACTACTACTACTACTACTACTACTACTACTACTACTACTACTACTACTACTACTAATGCTGGTGCTGCTGGTGCTGCTGCTGCTGCTGCTATTACAACTATTGCTGCTGCTTCTGCTGTTGAATGCGACACTTTCAACTAATGTCTTAATTTTTCGATTTTTCAATGAATCGGAATTGCGCCTTGAAGCATTTTGAATATTTTTCTTTGATTTAAAGAAAACCAAGCTGTAACTGTGTTTCTTAAATCAAGGTATTTGCAGCAAAGTTATTGCTTGTGTGAAGAATATTTTCTTTGACAGGCCAAAGAAACAAGTTTAAAATAAAATATATTTTTTACAAAAAAATAAAGTGCACAAAAAGATAGACAAAAATGGAGGAATTAAAAAGCTGCTGCGTCAGTAAAACAGAATAAGAAAGCTTTGTTATAATTTCATGGTTTAAGCTGTTTGTCCTCCACAAAATTACGCTTTAGAGGAGAACGCTCGCGACATAACCAAAACCCCGATGCTGCCGGCACTAAAAGAAAAGGGGTGTGGTTTTATTTTCATTTCTAACAAAAACTGTACAGCACTATCAGATTTGGCACGATGCCAGCTTGCGAGAGTATTCATTGACCTACATCGTACATGAGCGATTCCTCTAAACTTGATTTTAGGTTACATAACCGGCGTGATGAGGAGTTCTCCCCTCCTAGACAACTTCACACGCTCTTCACTGATACTTCAGTCAGTCATTGCGGTCTGACATTAGGAAGTTGGTTTATCATACCCTTTCATTGTGTGAACGCTCGGAATAGCCCCGCCTGTTGCAAAATGATTGGCTTAGACCAGATCGTACCAACAATACCACATCACGCGAAGAGCTGGCCTATGTTCTCCAACAAACATAACATAACAAAATAATTCTAGACAATCGTATCTAGGTAGCACATTTTGGCCATGTTATACTTCAGAGAAACGAATGTAAACTCCATGTTTATCACTGCTTCAATACAATCAGATTCAAATCAGTAAGCAAAATATTTTGGACTGTGAAAATTTGTGATAAAAGGATGGCCATGCATATATCATATATAACTAATTAGATGATATGAATAATTAACATCTGCTCTAACCATACCAGAGCCCTGTTACTCAAATCTGTACGTTTAATCGGAAATGAATTTCGCGCCCTGAAGAAAGATTAGATTTTTCAGCCCACGGATATTCTTCAACACTGAAAAAAATGTCGATCTTAAGAAAAACAATATAATTTGTATGAAACTAATGGAAACTTTAATCCAAATACTTTGTTTACTTGTGTATCACAGATTATGGGCTTATGAAGAGAGTTAGCAGGGAATCCCAGACCTATCTCGTCGAGCTGCTCACCAATCAGCTTCCATTCTCAGATTTACCTTGTAATTTATCTCACCAATCAAGCATCCATTCTCAGATTTGCCTTGTAATTTATCTCACCAATCAGCTTCCATTCTCAGATTTGCCTTGTAATTTATCTCACCAATCAAGCATCCATTCTCAGATTTGCCTTGTAATTTATCTCACCAATCAAGCATCCATTCTCAGATTTGCCTTGTAATTTATCTCACCAATCAAGCATCCATTCTCAGATTTGCCTTGTAATTTATCTCACCAATCAAGCATCCATTCTCAGATTTACCTTGTAATTTATCTCACCAATCAAGCATCCATTCTCAGATTTGCCTTGTAATTTATCTCACCAATCAAGCATCCATTCTCAGATTTGCCTTGTAATTTATCTCACCAATCAAGCATCCATTCTCAGATTTGCCTTGTAATTTATCTCACCAATCAAGCATCCATTCTCAGATTTACCTTGTAATTTATCTCACCAATCAAGAATCCATTCTCAGATTTACCTCGTAATTTATCTCACCAATCAAGCACCCATTCTCAAACTTACATCGTAATTTATGTCCCCAATGAAGCACCCATTCTCAAACTTACATCGTAATTTATGTCACCAATCAAGTTTTCATTCTTAGATCTACCTTGTAATTTATGTCACCAATCAATTTTTTATTCTCAGATCTACCTTGTAATTTATCTCACCAATCAAGTTTTCAATCTTAGATCTACCTTGTAATTTATCTCACCAATCAAGTTTGCATTCTTAGATCTACCTTGTAATTTCTCTCAACAATCAAGTTTTCATTCTTAGATCTACCTTGTAATTTCTCTCAACAATCAAGTTTTCAATCTTAGATCTACCTTGTAAGTTCTCTCAACAATCAAGTTTTCAATCTTAGATCTACCTTGTAAGTTCTCTCAACAATCAAGTTTAAAATCCTCTGATTATGGTCTTATAGGTGCTCTATAGGTACTTTACCCCCTTAAACACCCTCTCTCTCTCTCTCTCTCTCTCTCTCTCTCTCTCTCTCTCTCTCTCTCTCTCTCTCTCTCTCTCTCTCTCTCTCTCTCTCTCTCTCCCCCTCTCTCTCTCTCTCTCTCTCTCTCTCTCTCTCCATCTTTGCCTTCCTCTTCCTCTTTCTCCTTAATTATATTGTTCGATGTCCTTTTTACTCCTTCCTTTATCTTTCACTGCTTTAATACTTTTATTTTTCACACTTAGGTTCATCAAAATAAACAAAACAAAGCACAAAACAAAGAGAAAACAAACTTTCAATCAATGACTTTTGAAACTTTTCCAGGATCTATGGCTTATAGATGAAGAAATAAAAAGCAAACAATCTGTGCATGTGTGGTTACATATCTTGAAAACTGAACTGACAACAATTTATGACTTTATCCATAATTGTAAAAAATCGTTCTTCTGTCAGTAAGCCTAGTCCTTCACTCATAATTACAAAGGTTAAAAACACCAAAAACAAACAAACAAACAAAACAAAAACAAAACGAATATTCGAATCAAATACAATAACGAAGGTAGAAGCACAGTAAATGTTTCGAATGAGGTCTGGTGATTTTGAGAATGCAATTCATATTAAACATGTCTATTTTTGTTACTTCTCTCCATCTCTATTTCTTTCTCTTTCTCCTACCCCCTTCTCTCTCTCTCTCTCTCTCTCTCTCTCTCTCTCTCTCTCTCTCTCTCTCTCTCTGTATATTTTACACTTATTTGACTCTTCCATTTCTTCATATATTGCTGTTTCAATGAGAAGAAGAAAGCAAAGTCAGGCGACACCATTACATTTTTTGAAATGTGGGTTTGTGAAAATATTTGGAATCTAAAATATACGGACTTTGAAATTAATGCTAGCTTGCACGACTATAATATCCTACTCGCAAGTATTGAATGCTATTGTAAAATTACATGTCTAACAAACTAGTATTCATTAAGTCTTTACCTAAATCTTCAACGAAGAATGCGAAACAATGCATGCAACACTGTACTGAGCCTGGTAAATGCGTATACTATAAAAATCAAGGAATGTTTATGCATAAAACTAATGAGGTCACGAAAGGGAATGCCTTCCCTCACCTCTTCTGTGTCTGTGTGTCTCTCTCTCTCTGTGTTGATTTGCCTCTTGAAATTACCTCTCTCTTTTTTTCTCTTCCACAGCCGTTCATTCTATTACATAGATTTCCGCCCATTGCAATTTTCCTGGTAACGTTAATTAAGAAAATATTGCTTCCGTAAACGCCCTCTGCCTCTATACCTCCTGCACACCCAGTGGAAGCAGTGACTGACTGCCCCATTCACTCTCGTGTTGCACTCCAAACACTAATGGCAAGACTCTAGCACCCCCAATATTGTAGAGTTCCAAGCCACCAGCTTGCGATCTCATCCCTTCGAACCTGTTTGGTACATTTACATGAACGACAGCACCAGTTTACCAGAAGGGTAGAATTCGTGTCTGGGAAGCTGACAAGATTGTTGTGTAGGTCTGGAGTAGATTATGTAGGTTTAGTCAAGCTAGTTCGCGCATCCCGCATCCAAACAGCATCCTGGTCTCCGTGCTCCAGCCGAAGCTCTCGCTACCTCAAGTTCTAAGCGAGGCCAGTGCTGAGTGAAGAGATGAAGCTACCTACACAGAGAGTGTCAGATGGTGCCACACGGATAGACTCAATCTAGGCACTCACTCCCTCAGTAGTCAGTACTCGAGATAAACACACTGTGTTATGAGTGAATAAAGCCAAGCGTGTGTGAAGAAGAATATAATTATATACAGTGATATTTTCCTTGAGACGGCGTCCGAAAGTTTTATTCAGGGATAAATTAAGTTTTTCATGACATCGAAATTGCTGATGAGGTGAGTTCCTATTATCTAATCTATCTCCCCATATTTAATCTCGCCCTTATAGAATTTTATTTTTTTAAATACATTTTTAGCATTTTATGAAATTATATAGACAGGAACTTACTTACTCTCTTGCAAAAACTCATCCTTTGAACAGTTAGATTGTTTGTTCTAGTTGTTATTCTAAGGTTTACATAATGTTCTTACTAAATATTGATATGAGTTTGTTTTACAATTACCCTGCCAGAGGAAACACTGTATGCCATCTCCTCTCTCTTTAAATTTAGGAGAGTGCCTGAAATCTCTACATCTAGATCTTTTGATTCAGAACAATAATTATTAATTCGTTATTTATCTAAATCCAAAGTATATAGATCTATCCCTATATAGATCTAGTATATTGATCTTGGATCTAACCTTGTTACATTTGTTGATATAATATATTTAAATAAAAGCATAACTTTATTGTAAAAGCTCTCCAGCTGTCGACCAGCCAGGTAAGAAAGAACATTTCATTGTCATAATTGCCAATTTGCTACATCTTTTGATAGATCTTCCACAATCGGCAGGACTTTTTGCAAGGGTTTAAAACCCTAAAGTATTTTTGTGTAGCTAAAAATGAGGAGGGCTAAGATTACGAGAACTAGATCTAGATGTTATTTCGACACAAGAAGAAAGACGACATGAAAGTCTGAGATGTCATTATTTTTTTTATCATTTTGTTTAAGATATGGCAAGAGATTTTTTTTACATATATATAATTGTAAATATACTGTCAAATAAACGTCTCAAAAGTTATGAAAGATAGCGGTATGCAGTTAAGCCTTCTGCATGATTTTCATTAGATTTTTATCTTACTCTCAATAATGGACAACAGAAACAAAAAGAATGAAAAAAAAAACCCAACAAAAAACAAAAACAAAAACAGAACAAAAACAAAAACAAAAACAAACACAAATCTTCAAGTTACCCCAGTACATATGCGTAGTAGAGAGTCACAGAGAATTATTAAATCTGAGATTTCGACTTGCATCTACAAAAACAAAACTGATTGAAAGAATGTCTGTGTTCAGATTGAAAATGATACATATTATTCATTCTTTCTTACAACTATATTTTATGTAAGGCAATCATAATAGGAAATTTGGGTTTATCTTCACATTCCGATCTTAATTTTTTTTTTTTTTATTCTTTTAAACTTTGTAATCTCGTAATGAATCATTATCAGGGACATAAAATTATAATCGTTTCGTTAGGAAACAGTTAGTCAGTTTAGATTCTTTCATATACCAAAGAAATTAACTGTTACCATAAAACTAGTTCCTCGACAGTACAAACCTTGAAATTACATGGAATAGAAGTCTGCATGGAAAGATGTACGCTATAAGTTGAGATAAGGGAAAAAAATGAGTCATATAAGTTGAGGCGGGAATATGGAAAAAAGGCATAGAGAAAAAGAGAGATCTAGAGAAAAAGAAAGAGACAGAGGAAAAAAGCCAGAGAAAGAAATAAAGTAAGAGAGACTTAGATAGATAGAAATATATATCTATATATACATATATTATGTAATATGTTTGTGTATATATATACGTTTGTATGTAAATATTGCATATAAATTATATTTAATTGTATATATAATTAGAGAGAGAGAGAGAGAGAGAGAGAGAGAGAGAGAGAGAGAGAGAGAGAGAGAGAGAGAGAGAGAGAGAGAGAGAGAGAGAGAGGGGGAGAGAGAGAGAGAGAGAGAGAGAGAGAGAGAGAGAGAGAGAGAGAGAGAGAGAGAGAGAGAGAGAGAGAGAGAGAGAGAGAGAGAGAGAGAGAGAGAGAGAGAGAGAGAGAGAGAGAGAGAGAGAGAGAAACACAGAAGCACAAAGAAAAACAGATGCGTAGCCAAAGGTTTAGAGAGACATAACCAGTATAGACATCTATACCTAAAGGTCAATAAGCCATGAGAAGAAAACGTAGCTCCGTTACATTTAATTCGCCTGCGCCGATCTTTTCGTGAAAATATGGGTGTCAACCACAGCATGACAGGTCATCCATCCACCATAACTATTAACATAGCTCCCCCAGACCTCCACACAACAGTGATTTGGGCCGTTTTGAAACGATTCTCGACATGCAGCTAGTTTTATTGATCAAGTTTGAATTTCAGAACTTGTAGCTTAGCATGCATTATACGCTGCTCGGAACTATATTGATTCTCATGAAACCAAACAGAACCGTTATAAAGTGGAGCAAGTTAGGTTTTGCCTTAAAAAATTGCTTTATAGCTGAAAATATGCAACCATATTATATTGAAGCTGATGGACATAAATAAGATCATGACTATTATTATTTTCTGTTATCGATGACATATTGCTTAACAAAATGGTTTTCCTAAAACTTGCGGAAGCTCACCAGCACCAAAGATCAGAATATGTAGAACGATATCAAAGACTTGCCACAAAACATTTCTACGTCATGGGAGCAGCATTGCTGTTTCTTTCCTTGGAAACATACTAGGGAATTATCATTTTTTTTCAACTCCATCTTTCTCATGGGGTCCTATAAATATTTCTTTTAACAATACATTTTTACAGGTAGTTTTGTTTTGCTCATATCAGTTATCATTTGCGCACCGTGCTTATAGTGGTCACAAAGCTGTGATATTTCACACTTGATCTTTGAGAAAAGGCAATCAAAATATTTTATATGAGGGTGTCAGAGATGGTAGCTTTGCGTCGACTTTGAAACAAAACGAAAATAAAAAACAAACAAAAAAATAACTATAGGAAAAAAAAAGCAATAAAAAAATGTCAGCACAACATGTTTTAGTTTGCATGACAAGTTTGATGTTAAGTTTATCTCACGTTTGAACTCCTCCTCTCGGAGCATCTTTTTTAGCCCACTAGCTGCTGCAGCTGCTGATGCTGCTGATGCTGATGCTGCTGATGCTGATGCTGCTGCTGCCGACAGAAACACTGTAGACAGTGACCGCGCAGAACAGCACGAGTCTTACAGCGTGTGCTGCGCTACCGATACCATAAAATGGTTACCGAAAAAGTTGCCGCGAGAAAGCTTGGAAATGATAGACCTTGATTCTAACGACATTAAAATTACATAAAGCTAAAACCTCCAGCCATCTTTTAGCCAAATCAGTTCATTGACTCAACTTTGTATCGGGGTAAAGAAAAATATCTGGGTATCTTTGCAGGAATGTACGTGTTATTGGAGGGGGAAAGAGGTAGAGGTGGGCGTGGTGCACTCTCTTAATAATAAACATTATACCACAGTGCTAGACGATATGACAAGGAGGGAAACATAAGGAAAAATGGTTTGACTCTTTAGTACTCAGAAGGCGAGATGGTTTATTTTAAAATTCAGCAAAATTATTGAAATTTTTTTAATCCATAACCAGTTTGAGTGTATTGTATAGGTCTTACAGGACTAAAATTTTGAAATAGCTTATATTTTTGCAAAACATCGAGAATGAAGTTAACAAATATGACAGAGAAAGTTGAGAATGGCACAGGGAAAAAAAAGGCAAACTTTACGGAGCAGGATCTGTATTTGCACATCTTTATTGTTATTGAATCATGCATCTGCGTTGTTATTGAAATGAGGTTTAAAAATATTTTCAAAACGACAGAACAACAATCATTTTTCACTAGATCATTATGACGTCCTTAATGATGAAACAATGTCACGCAGTGCAAGTTGGTTCCTGACGTCTTTTTCTATGGACGGAATTGGTACAGTGTTGACATTGCTTCTCAAAACAAGCTGGCTCCTCTTGCAGGCAAAGAGCGGTTGTTGGCACATGTTGGTTGCGCACTGGCTTGCACACTGAACACTAACAAGATGAAGCACAGCTCACTATCGCCCACGTTTCAAAGCAGAAAAAAAAAAAAAACCCAGCAAAAAAAAAACTGGGATTTTCCGTTCGAGTTTTATCCATAGCGATCTCGTTGGGTGCATCTGCGCCTTATCATAATTTCCAGCCCCTAATCTACCCAGCATCGGTCTGCAGGACATGGTTAACAAAACAAAGCCAGAAGGGATTTAGTCGGTCGGGGAAGATGACATGATAAACAAAATTAATCTAAACAATTCCTTACTTCAAACAGATTGAAAAGTTTTACCACAAAACAAGTAGCCTTCTCTGCGTTTTCCTTTGATAACACTAGAGGAAAAAAAAAAACGTATTTCATACCACAACTCTATGAATTGGTTTGAAGCCAAATTGTCTTCCTTTTTTAAGCATGAACCATAATAGAAAAAAGATTTTCGATGATTGCTAGTAGAATTTGAATCTTTAAAGAACATAGTGACTGTGTCACGGTGACACACACACACACATCCCTTCATTCCTTACACCAGTGAGAATTTTTTAAAAAAATTGTGCATTTTCTGCTTGGCTAAAGAATCGACTTGGCAATTTGAATGATGTCAAGTTGTTGATTTCTTTCCATGATAGCATTGACCCCAACGAAAATGATGCATGCTTGGAATAAATTGAAGATACTGAAACTCCATTAATATTCTTGAGATGGTCAATGTTAGAAATTATTTTTAAATCTTTGAATTTTAAATTCTCATTGTTTCTCACAATTATCAGCCTAATATCGTTTCAAGCCAGGTTTCAATGCCATATTTTCATGGTTAGTCGCTTATCCAACTGAGCTGAACAAAGAAATGAATAAAGCATGTTTATTTTTTTCTTTTGTCTCTTTCAATCTATCGGATTCTCACATCGTCATACACACTAAAAGATAAAAAAGACAGTGAAATAATTGCTGGATTTCTGTTTACATGTATACTTCACCTGTGTAGTATCTCTATCTCTGAGACTTTACCGAACTCTTCAGTGGCTTCATTTCCCTTCCCACCTCATTACGCTTCACGTGCTCCAATATGACTCTTTACACTATTCCATACAGCCTATAGAAGTTCTGGCCTCAGACCTGTGGAGATGACTCGACGGAATGCCTTCACGTCTGCTAACTCAATCAGTCTTGTAGGTGTGAAGATCAGCAACAGCGCCCACCGCTCAGGATGCTCTTCAGTGTAAACAGAGCCCACAGATATAGTGAACAAAACTTGCGCTTTGTTTACTAGCCTGGATAATTTCTCGAAGCATTGAAAAACAAACATATTAAGTAGTCTTCTTTTGAGTTCAATAACTGGATATGATAAAAGTCCCTACCGTCACTATAGCTCAGATAGTCTCTATCCATTAAAAACATTTTGCCCTGCATTTGAGGACGAACATATTGAAGTATGCCTATTTTAAAAGCGAAAAACTAAAATATTAAACAAAACAAACAAAAAAAAAAAAACAATTCAAGAATTAAGAGTAAATGGATCGAAAGCTTCACACATTCTGATCCTCAGTCATTGAATCTTAGTGAGAGTCAAATGTTTTCGGAAGATTTATAGTAAAAGTATTAGAACTTTTTTTTTCATAGCAAGCCAAATAATTCTGATGATTCAAACCCATCAAGCATTTAAAGAGGTTGAACTCACATTCAATCATTTATAAACTTCCTGCAATTTTAGGTCTAAGCCATAATGATACTTTGGCAAGAAAAAAAAATTTGGTTTTAACCCCTAGTGAAAATTGATCACTTGTGAGCCATTTTACTTTAACTGCTAAAGCGATGAAGCTATTCCAAGTCAACAGATCCTCGATTATAACGGCCAGCCGCAAAATGTTTGAGAAAGTTAAAGAACTTAAAGCTTTGCATCTTTTAGATCACTCGATGTATTAGTCATTACATCTGCTTTCTTGGAAAGGCTTGTTCCCATTGTCACGTCCCAGGTCGCTATGCTAAGCACATCGGCTGGCTTGAAGACTGTGTCCCATGAGGCCAAGTAGGGTAGATCGGCATAACTTGAAGCTGGGCAGGAAAGCATTAATTGTGCTTGAGATTTCTTTGGAAAAAAATCCAAGGCTTGCCTCTACTTTGGCGCGTTTCAAGAATACACATCTGATTTAGATAGATATTTTGAGGAAAACTTTTCAGCGGCTGGCTTTTGTGGTAGATATAGACCGGAAACAAAACAGTTCAAACAGTCACGACTGGCTGTGGAGACAATTTTCGATTTGCATTCATTTGTTCTGTATCATTTTCAACTGTCTGGTGCCGTATACACTTCGTACTATACCAAACTTCTTGAAAGCAGGACTCTGAACAATTTACATACTCCCATACCAGTGAAGTACTTATGACCATGCTGTGTATAATCATGTAGCCGTAAGACGCGCTATTTTTTTTTTTTAAATTTCAAAGCTATATCAGTATATAACTGGAACATAAAAAATATTGATATGGGATTTTTTCTGTATGGAATCCTGGGTTAGGGTTATTTTTAAGAAGTATCTTTTTCCCCTCAAGAGCGACAGACGA
>JAWDGP010003868.1:25000-154352 GCA_033675545.1 Elysia crispata | reverse complement strand
GACAAATCAAATGGTCTAAAAAAGCTAGTAAAGGACATGACACCCCGAGAACAAAGACAGCAAAATAAAGCATGGAGAAACAGGTATCACAGGTCAAAGCAATCTAAATCTAAGAACATTACGCATGTGGAAGAAATTAACAGCTTATCTTCACCAAATTCACAATGTGGAGTTTCCAACAGCCCAGCGCTAGCAAACTCCACCTCACCAACATTCAGTTCTCAGAACACAACTCCTAAAATGTCACTGAGTCGACAAAAGATTACCTCTTTGACCATAAAAGCAAAGCAAACTCAGACTTTAACGCAAGAAATTGCTAAATTGCAAGTAAAACTAAAGGCATTTGAACGCAGGAACCAAGCACTGGTTAAACGTTTGCAAAGATCCACACCAAAAAAACCACCACAAAACCCATCAACTCCTCGTTCCAAAACAAGAATGCTTTTGAAGAACATGGAAGTAAGAAAGGAAAACTCAACTGTGAGAGAAACATTAGAGTTCCATTTTGCTGTCATAGATCAAGTAAGAAAAATTCCTCTGTTGCCTGCATTGCAGCAGGTAATCTGTTACGCAAGTACTGTCTTCAAAAAAGATTTAGAAATGAAGTCAAAATTAGTAATAAGCACAAGATGAGAAGGTACCAGAAGAAAGGAACTGTTTGCACCAGATTCCGAAGAAAAGTGCTGGACTTCTTTTTGCGACCCGATGTGTCTAAGATCTGCCCAGGGAAAAAAGATACAATCACAAGGAATTCGGTGAAAAAACAAAGGCGCCATATGGTAGATAAGATATCCAATCTCTACAGAAAATTTGTCGCAGAGTCTGAATACATTTCTTTCGCCTCATTTTCGAAGACTGAAACCATTTTGGGTGCTACCCCCTAGGGATTCAGACAGATCCACTTGTCTATGCAAAGCTTGTGAGAACCTGAACTTGAAAATTCTTTATTTAGAGCGGGTGTCATTCCTACCTTAAAGCCTGAGCTCCTTTTAAATCAGGTTTCTCGTGCCATAAATTGAAAATGCATGTACAATGAATGCTGTAATTGCAGGGGAAAAAATGTAAACCCTTATAGGGTCTCAATAATGAAGAAGCCATAAAGTACTTTCAGTGGGATAATGTGAAAGAAAAAAGATACCTAAAAAGTGGAGCAGAAAAAATGGTATTATTTGTGATGAAAACTCAGAAATGTAGTGGTCTTGAGGACTTGTGGGTCATCTTTAATTAATGAACAGATAAGAACTTACAAGAAACATTTTTTCAACATGGTTAAGCAATTTGGCTTCTATAAAGAGCTCAAAGAGAATTTGACTGAGCATGATGCATTGATTCACATTGACTTCTCTGAGAACTATTTTTGCAAGTGGGACAGTGAGATACAAAGTGCACATTATGGGGCATCAAAAAAGCAACTAAGTTTACACACCGGATTTTATCAGATTGGTACTGGTGATGTTCACTCATTTTGTGGTATTAGTGACAGCCTTCAGCATGATCCCATTGCCATTTGGGCTTATCTTTTCCCAATGCTAGAAAAGATCAGAGTTGACTTTCCTAGGGTCAAAACACTGCATTTTTTTAGTGATGGCCCGACGGCCCAATACAGACAAAAGATCAACTTCTTTCTTTTTTCAAATATCGTCTGCGACATGGGGTTTTCTAACTGCATTTGGAATTTTTTTGAAGCTGGTCATGGCAAAGGTATTCCTGATAGTATTGGCGCTACAATAAAAAGAGCAGCCGACAGAGCAGTAAAATATGGAACAAACATTTGTAGTGCAGAAGACTTTGTTAGAATTGGTTCTAAGTCCACTCCCTCCGTTCATCTATATGAAATCAATGAAGACAAAATGGATGAAATTAAGAATACCTTTCCTTTTGAAGGTCTCAAAAAATTCCAACAATGAAGCTGCACCAGCTGAAATGTCAAAAACAGAAAGCACTACTGTATAGGGATGTAAGCTGTATGTGTGAGAAATGGAGAGAATGCTGTGAAAACAACACATTCAAGCATTTTTCGTTCCGCACTGAGAGTGAGAAGGAAATGCTTGAAGATGGTAATGCTTATGTCATAGAAAATGAGCATGTTGTTGCTGGGTCCACTGAGCCTGAACTCTTCGCTTCAGTTTGTAATCGCTCAATAAGTGAAAAAGGCAGAGATGATAAAAAGTTCCATGTTTTTTTAGAGAAACTTGGAAACTGTCAGAGCTTTGGGGAACTAGTTGATGAGTGTGAATCTCAAATGCTATGGGTGAGAGAGGTATATGGGTCTCAAAGAAGTGTCGTCGAGACTAGAATTAGAATAGATGATATGGCAAAACAATTTGTACCAGGTGACATTCCTTTTCACAGTCATGGGCATTTGTTTCCAGTTACAGTAAGGTGTGATGTGGATTGTCTTCCAGCTTGTGGGGCTGTGTTTGCTCGTGGAAACGATATGTGTCCTGAGGAGATAAGGGTCAGAATAATCCAAGAGCTTGCAATAAATGCAGACTATTACCTTGACAATAAAAATCTCCTGAAAGGGTCAAAAGCTCATGTAAGCGACTGTGTTGAAGTATTTTCCTCTTGGTCTTCATATACTTCAGAACAGTTTGGTAAGAAGAGAGTTATTTGAGAAAGAGGTGATGAGTCTCGTAAAGCCAGGGAGCTATATATATGGGAATATGGCAGCTATTTGGTCTTGCTAGTGTTTTAAAGATGAGAGTAATTTCTGTTTTCCCTAAAATGCCATGATCAATGACAAGGGATCATCTCCATAGAGCAATAGAACCAAGGTTAAGAAGCTCTGATGAAGTTGCACACATCATGTGGACTTCAACAAGACTCACTAAAAGATCAATATTTTGGCGTCCTAACCATTTTGTACCTCTCCTCTCTTTTAACAACACTGTGAGAATCTGGATTTGATGATTTTAAATTGCATGGTGCATAAGAAGGCTCAGGCTCATACATATAATGATTCAGTCTCCAAAAAAACAGTCTCACCGAAATGCTTGTATACATGTATACAATATACTCAAGTCTCAATTCTCAATTATTTTTTAAGTACCTGTAATCATGACAAACATGTTGCAACATATAGCTTACATTTTCTAATTGGTTTGTGTTTTGTTATGTTTATATTCTTCTGTAAACTTTTGTAATGAACTTTATAATAAAATTAAAATGCAGAAAGTTATATTCACTTAAATTTTCAGTACCCGATACAACATGCGTTATCATAACTACATGTACATGTACTTAAATTTCAGTACCAGTAATTGCACTTTTGTGGTATAACAAAGCTTTTGCTTTATATCATGAACATTCTTTTCATTTTTTACATCTCTGATTTTAAGAATTGTTTGCTTGTACATGTATCAATTTCATATTTTTGAGGGCAAGTTGGTATTTAAGTGCCTCACGTCATAAGTGTTAATAAGGTCCTTTTTGGGCTTCAGGGTAGCCTTCTGTATGGCGGTACATCCTAATTGTTAACATTTCAGCTGCATTTTGCTTGAATTTATTATATATGTTATTGACAACTTGTTTGCTTTTAATAAATTTTATTCAACTTTCATGTTTGTCAATGGACACATTTTTGTAACGTTTTGCAAATTCAAAAATCATAAAGATATTTTACTGTTACAAATCTAGCACTAGAGTTTCTCTTAAAATGGGTAATAAATGCCAAAATTTAATGTTGTAAACTTTTAAAAATATAAATGTCTTTGTTTGAATTCCAATGCAGAAAAGAATTCCAGAAAAAATATTTGTTTTATGTAATTAATCCTCACTCCTGTAACACTTAACTCACTCCTGTAACGCTAGATTCACTCCTGTAACGCAACTCAAAATCATTCTTATTCACAATGTTTCATATTTTTGGTCCTATTTACTTATCACAGATAGCAATATGATCTATTACTCACAGATAGGTGGTGTTTTTTCATATTTTGACGATTTGTTTACAGTTTAAGAAAAAAAATTGTTTGCTAGTTTGCATATTATTATAAAAATAACAATATAAAGTAACCATAAAACCAGCAATTCAATTAAATTGAAGCAATATGGTGTATTTTTCTGAAAGATCTCATCAAAATGGACACCTAAAAAAATATTTTTGACAGTTGTACAAAAAGCAAACAAAGGAGACCCTTTCAAGAATTCGTTACAGGAGTGAGTTAAAAGCACAGTTAACAAAATTTAAAAGAACCCACAACGAAAAATATCAAGAATTAAGCATAAATATTCTATGGCAATAAAGAACAGATGCTACTTATGTTGTAAAATAAAAATAAAATAAATTGGTTGAAAATCATTTTTTTTTAAATGCAAACAGAAATTGCCTAAATTTTGAAAAAATGTCCTTATAATCCCTTAACAATGGGATGACATTTTTTTTCTCTTTTTGGAACATCTAATTTTGGAAGCAGTATTTTTCACCATTTTTTTAAAAGAAGGTATGGTTCCCTTGAGACCAAGAACCGCACAACAACCAGCAATAAGTATTAGTTATCGTGAAGGCGACTGGCAGGAATGCCGTTAATCTTTCATTCCGCGTGTGGTACTATGACCTTGGCAATTTTTGGGGCAATTTTTTCTAAATTGGTACTGAAATAAGGTTACTCAAAAATGGCGTAAAACCATGACCTTTGGCAAAGCTTCTGACAGCTTGTTTTGTTAGTATTGAAATAAGGTAACTCAAAAATAGCTTGAAACTATGACCTTGGCAATGCTTCTGATAACTTTTATAAGTATTGAAATAAGGTCCCTCAAAAATTGCATTGAGCTATGTTCTTGGCAATGCTTGTGACAAATCGTTTTTTTTTTTTTAGGTTTGAATTAAGGTAACTTAAAAATATCGTGAAACTATGACCTCGGCAATGCTTATGGTAACTTTTTTTTGAGAATTGAAATAATGTTCCTCAAAAATAAACTGAACCAATCGTTAACTTGAAATTAACTTTAAATCGTCAGGTAAGACGAAATTCCTTAAGACAGAAGAAAATATTGGTTTCAATGGGGATTGAACAACAAAAAATACTTTGTTTGAACGGAGATCGAACCAGAAAAAATACTTGGTTTGACCGGGGATCAAACCACAAAAATACTTGGTTTGAACGGAGATCGAACCACTGCCGTTAAACATCACCTTGGTGTTGTGTTCATGCCAGTCACTAAGGGATCCTCTACCTAAAAAATAAAACAAAAAAATGAATACAGCTTTTGCCATGAGTTTTACCAGCTAAAACAATTGATAGCGAAGGAAAGCCATTAGCAGCTCAGAGTGCTTTCTGAGAAACGGTCCGAGTCAGACCGGAAATAGAAAGCTTCCGTGTGACAGCTACAAGCAGAAGCTATTGATTCTAGATTGATAACGTTGCTTTATTAGAATGGTCCAAACTATACATTTAAACAACATTAGCGAAAGCGCCACCTTCATGATGATTAATTATGATTTCTGGTGCATGTTGGGTGTTTTCCTGCCAACACGTTGTGAGAACAATAAACCGTTATACCTCGAGAGAGTCATCAGCTTCCGTTGGCACCAATCACGCTCCAGGGAAAAGTTTAATGCTCTCCAACCATTGCACGCTGCAGTTTTCTAGAGAAATAGAATAATTTCTGCCCCCTTCCCCCCTTCTCTGTCCTGTGCACTGTAATTGTTCACATCGTGATCAAGTCGCTAAGACTGTTACCCGACGCTATTGATTTTCTCAGTCAGGGACGAGAACTCCCGAGTGCGCTGCCAGCAACTGGTCCAGCGCTCGATTCACCAAGTGTTGGACCAGAGCTAGAGCGACTGACGGTTCCCTCCAGATGCTTTAACCCGCTGTCATCATAAACTATCACACTTCAGCTGAATGGCTTATGAAAGTAGCTGCCCTTCTGACCCTGCGTATTATTTGAGGATTCTTGCTCTGGCGTATACCACATCATTCTTGCCAGTGCTGACTCTTTCTTCATTCTCTCTTCATGAACAATGGGAATCGCAGACGGCTTCCTCATACTCGTTTAATAAACTTGGGCAGTACAGGCTGTTTGTTCACCTTCTCTTCATAAACTTTGGACAGTGAAGACTCATCCTTCATCTTTCATTTATAAAGTTTGAGCAACATAGATTGTTTTGTTATCTTTCTTCCTAAATATTGAGCAGCATATATAGCTTCTTTTTATGAACTTTTGGCAGTACAGGCTGTTGTTTCACCCTCTTTTCATAAACTTTGGGCAGTGCAGACTGTTCTTTCATCCTCTTTTTATAAACTTTTGGCATAAAAAATTGTTCTCTTAATCCTCTTTTTCTAGACTTTGGACAATAGCGAGTGTTTCTAAATTTGTTCCTTTATAAGCTAGGGGCGTCTCTATAGAAGATACGTCAGATGTATACCATATCTTTCATCTCCTGACTATTAAATCACTGTCGTGACCGCTGTATCTTTGTTTTCTCCGGCGAACCTTTCACTGAGAAACTGTGAGCAGTAGACGTGACACAAGACGTCTAAGAGCCTATCGTTTTTCCGCTAGACGGTTAACATTTCTATGTTTTCTTCCAGTAACACTGAAGCAATGCTCACCGCGATGTTGCTGAATTTCTCCAACTCTCCACGCTCCACTTTTGGGTGAAGTTCTTGTTGTTAACCACAGTACTTGAGCCCGGCCCTTAAAGAGCTGCTCTGATCATGTCGAGTGCGTCTCTCCAATACCTGGCAGATCTCTTTTGATCATTCGTCCCAAGCTAGTCTGTTCTCATTCCACAGTTTTCAGCTCTGATTGACTTTGAGATTTGTTGTTAGATGATAACCGAGCCCTTTTGTTTGTTTTTTCAGCTTTTTTAACTTTTTTATTCTCCTCACTTTTATGAGCATTAAAACTTTGGCTTGCGAAGTTTTTCAATTCACTCTTTACATTCACTTTTTTCTCGTAGTCTGGTTTTCAATTCCACTTTTGAAAAGAATGATGCTATTAGTTTTAAAGAAAACATAGTCACGCAGATAGTAATAGAATGTTTTCAAGGGTATTGAAATAATATTATGAAAATAACGGCAACCATCCATAAACAACATGATTGATTTAACATCTAGAAATAGAACAATTTAGAAATCGATAGGAAGCGAAGCTGCGTGCACAATATTCAAATCTGTTTCCTGTTCGGGGCGTGCAGCCTATCGACTCACCACCATGATTAGCGTCGCTCGCTAACCTGGATGTTTTGTATGGCCGACAGAGGCGGTTGTCGAGGAGCGAACAACTGCAGCGCCGACAAACTGACACGATAAGAGAGTACAGCTATCGTAGACTCTACTGGATAGTTACTGTTGATAGCCGTACAGATTTCAACGGCTAACGATAGTTTTAACTATTTTATCTGTTAATAGTTTCACAACATAGGCTTCCTAATTATGTAGTTGTTTTTTTTTCTGAGGTAGTCTGTCCAGATTTTCTGTATATTAAAAGCCTTGTTACTTCTTGTTTTCTCCCGTTTACTTTCGTTGTTTAGGTTACCAGACTCTTTATTACAGTTCATGCTGTTTTCTCCTGTTGCAAATAATATTACTATTTATCTGTTATTACACAATTTTTTTCTTCTTAAAGTAAACACCTCAGGTTAAAGATATTATTATGATTTATAAATTATTCATAGTTTGGTGCAGGAGAAAGCAGCATCTTAAGCAGGAAATGTCACCTAGATAGTACTTTTTGTGAACTTTTGAGAGGACCTTTAGTCTTAGCCTCCTTTACAGACACAACTGTACCCTGTAGCATAATGCGTATTGCTATTGTTGTCAAAAAATCTGTCTCTGTCTCTCTGTCTCTGTCTCTCTCTCTGTCTCTCTCTCTCTCTCTCTCTCTCTCTCTCTCTCTCTCTCTCTCTCTCTCTCTCTCTCTCTCTCTCTTTCTCTCTCTCTGTTCCTTTCTCTCTCTCTGTTTCTCTCTCTCTCTCTCTGTTTCTCTCTCTCTCTCTCTCTCTCTCTCTCTCTCTCTCCATCTCTGTAATTTTTACTTCCTGATTAGTCAGACACTGCTCTACACTGCACGAAAAGTCACACACAGCTCGACATTGTTTTTAGTAAGACTCTTTACTTCCTGACTAGTCAGACACTGCTCTAGACTGTTAGGCTAGTTACACGTTGTTCTCTAACGAAATTTTATTGTGCCCTGCATGAATGTGACCAACTGGCAATGCTTGGCTAACTCCTTTCCGTCCTGGTGTACAATTCAATTGTTGCAGCGGTTTGTTCAATGTTCAGGAGATTAATCCATTACAAGCTCCTCCTAAGATGTCCTTATACGATTTTGTCTCATTAATACATTTAATTACTTCCCTTCTTATATACCGTGCTCTAATCACCTTTTGTGATAGAGAAGTACCATTCTCTCCTTATGCTTTCTAAAGCCGTCGATAAGGTATTTCAAGATAATCAATAATGACTTGCCTAAAACCCTTTGTGTCTCATCTTTATCGCTCGCTTTATAAACATCTAAAAGGTTTTAACCCGCTCGGCCATGCGCAGTAAGCAGCTCTCCTTCTACATCTTTTGTTCACTGTGGAAAGTTAGCCTCGCAATCTTTTATAATCTATTTTAAAATAATCTGAGACATTTTTTCGGGATGTCAAGTCACAGCGGTTAACGTTAAGATATTGGTAACGCAAAACAACTACAGCTGGCTTCTAGGAATAAAAAAGATGGCAACATTGATTCGATAAATCTCAAGATTGTTCCTGTAATAGGTGGATCGTGACTCCAACGTCCCGTCAATTCAAACTGGTACAGAATAACCCGGGAGTCGCATCCTCTTGTTCAGTGGGATAATAACACTGCTTATTATATACGTGACGTCGACATTGATCGTTAAATCGAAACTAAAACTAGCTTGTGTTTTCCGACACAATTTTCCGGCTATTGAGTATCGATTCTTGAGTTCAAGCGACAACTTCTAAACCTGTGGTTAATGCTTTATTTCTTTTGCTTGTGATTTGCATTTTTTAAAAAAAAGGTACAAAAAATCGTTTATTCCCACTACACATGTACCCTTAATCTTTAACTGCGGCGGCTATGGTTGCTTTCTGCTCAATATATTCTGCCTAGTTTTTGTGAAAACAACTTCAATTACTCTGGAGATTTTTACAAAAATGGTAGTTTTACAAAAAGCTTAACAAGGAGAGGAATCTGCTCTGAAAAACGTGCAGATTTCAACCAGCACAGATTCCAGGCTAAGTAAACCTAACAATCATGCATTAAGTATTTTTTTATGTGTAAAAAGCTACATCACAACCATCTGTTTAATTAAATAAACTTACAATGATGAAATATGCATGAGGAGAAAATTGAAGATCAGATTAGATTTTTCATTCAAGCGGCTTCCAAGCGAGACAGTGAATCGATATATTCTGAACTGGTCGTGCAATATTGTGCCGATATCCATCTAAAGCACATAGATCTCGGCCCAGGGAACTCATTCCTGGAACATGGTGAGTTTCCATCGGTCTGAACGGTGAAGCTCCTTCCACTTCGTTTCATCTCAGTTAGAAAACTGGAAAAAAAAACAATCAAAGTTGGGCGGGAGCTTAGGCTGGGGAATTGGTTGAAAAGTAAAGAGAATTTTCTATCCTCATGATTTCGAATTCGACACATTTCTTCCTGTGATAGGAAAAATAGCTCCGCTTTATGTAAATCGACTTTATTCCAATAAATAAAACGATAAACTTAGTTTGGTTTGTTGGATTGTGATTAGAATTTTCGAAATCTGTAAGTCTGTATGTGTCGCTGTCCGTTTATCTTTATATCTTAATAGTTTCTTATATCTTCTGCTAACTTTCCTGTATTAATCATTATCTTTCTATATTTCCTAAGTTCTTTTTCATTCTAATGCCTAAACGTATTGACGTCTTTGCCATAATTAAATTAACAGAATAAATTTAATTTCCTGTCTTTCCCTGACTGTCTTTCTCTCTATCTACATATCGATCTATCCTCCGACTCGTCTTTTGTAATAACAGATTGAACCCTCTCAAAGGTTTTGGCCCCCGTAACCAGTGGGAAGGGAGTGAGAGTTTGGTGGTACATTTCCTCTCTGTTGTGCCGGCCTACAATATGAATGTGTGTGACCCTCGCAACATTCATTCGCACCCAGGGACAATTACTGTCTCATTGCGGAGATTTAGATCTCAGTGCTGTCTCACCAGGACAACACATTTAGGAGACTGAACACTGAACCAGGAACGCATTAGTTTAATCAATACATTTGCCCCTTGTAGCCTCCCTTTCACAACCCTTTCGTCACACTTCATACTCTTTGTCATCGTCCCCTAAGCCCTTACAAAGTCGTAAACAGAGTCTGGGCTTTAGATTCCCACATACGACAAGGGGAGCGAACCAATCACCACCTTACCAAGTTAAGCCTCGCTTGTTTCACTAATTACGGCTTACATTCCTTGACTCCTAGCTTGTCTCTAGCTCTCTCGTAGACGATGTTTCTAGCTTATAGCGGGATATCATAAAACTCGAAATCTTTTTAGGTGTGTTTTGGGATTAGCTTGAACGAAAGGTTCAGACGACAGAATATAGTAAAGACTGTGATACTTTGAGAAGATTATATAAGTATACTGTCATTAGTTGAAGCATCTAAAAAAGTCTAGTTTACCTATATAATTCTGTGAGATTACAAAACCGATGGAAATGCACTTTTAGCAGAGTAAAGGGTTGTGAAGCTCTTCAGAGTAGAGAAAACAAGAAATTCTCTAAAGATTGTAAGATAGAGTGTCTTAAAAACTAATGGACTCATTCGCAAAGTTTGGCAATGCCAGGAGCAAAAAAAAAACATAATACAAAATATTTCTGAAGATCCCTGATCATAAAATACAAAGTTTCTAGAAAGATCACAAGCTCACACAATGCAAGAGCAGACACTGGCAAGATCGGTTCAATACACAATACATATTAAAAAAACTCTAGAAAGATCGCCTGCACAATTTACAATAAATATTTGTTAACTCCAGCACGATCGCTACAATACACAGCACATGGTAACATACTCTCGCAATATGGACAGAAAAACTCGAAATAAAGTTACAGGCTCTAACAAGATAGGGCACGGGAAAACACGGGACACAGACCCAATCTCTAGCAAGATAGCCAGAAAAACACGGGACACAAACCCAGACTCTAGCAAAATAGCCAGGAAAAAACGGATCGCAGACCCAGACTCTAGCAAGATAGCCAGGAAAACACGGGACACAGACCCAATCTCTAGCAAGATAGCCAGGAAAACACGAGACACAGACCCAGACTGTAGCATAATAGCCAGGAAAAAACGGATCGCAGACCCAATCTCTAGCAACATAGCCAGGAAAACACGGAACACAGACCCAATCTCTAGCAGATAGCCAGGAAAACACGGGACACAGACCCAGACTGTAGCATAATAGCCAGGAAAAAACGGATCGCAGACCCAGACTCTAGCAAGATAGCCAAGAAAACACTCGGCCCGGACACAAACAGTGACAGCTCAGATCTATATTCTTGCAGTTTCATCAGAGCAGAAAAGACATAATTGAAGACTGTTATTAAACCATTAGATTACACAGAAAACAGATTTGGGCCGTACGATGATCATAGAAACATTGAAAAGAGAAATCTACCATACTGACATCATAGAAGACACAGAAAACAGACATAGACCTTAAGAAGATTATAGAAACTTTAAAAAATGACATCTATCTTACTAAGATCAGGGATGACACAGAAAACAGATATCTACCTTACTAACATCATAGAGGACACAGAAAACAGACATAGACCTTAAAAAGATTAAAGAACACTAAAAAGTGATATACTATACTAACATCAAGGAAGACACAGAATATGGACATCTACCCTACTAACATCAAGGAAGACACAGAATATAGACATCTACCTTACTAACATCACGGGAGACACAGAATATGGACATCTTCCATACTAACATCACGGGAGACACAGAATATAGACATCTACCATACTAACATCAAGGAAGACACAGAATATAGACATCTACCTTTCTAACATCACGGGAGACACAGAATATGGACATCTACCATACTAACATCACGGGAGACACAGAATATAGACATCTACCATACTAACATCAAGGAAGACACAGAAAACAGACATCTGCCTTTCTAACATCACGGGAAACACAGAATATAGATATCTACCATACTAACATCAAGGAAGACACAGAATATAGACATCTACCTTACTAACATCACGGGAGACACAGAATATAGACATCTACCATACTAACATCACGGGAGACACAGAATATAGACATCTACCATACTAACATCAAGGAAGACACAGAATATAGACATCTACCATACTAACATCAAGGAAGACACAGAAAACAGACATCTGCCTTTCTAACATCACGGAGATCATGGTAGCACTGAAGAAACACACGGACCTCACCAAAATGTTGTAGGCTTAATCGTCGAAAACACAAATGGATCTTATAAGGTTCGTGGCAACAGAGAAAAAAAACAAAACCAAAAAAATAAAACATGTATATCACATCTAAGATGACTGAGGAAGGGGATAGAGGAATTAACGGCACTTAAAAGCAGATAAAGACCTCAGTAGATAATAAAAACACAGAAAAAACTCGCCCTTTTCGTATATAGGCAACGTAGAAAATAGTCACCTATTTAAGAGCATCGTAAACACAGCATAGAGTGGAAAGCATCGGAAATATAGCAGGAATACACTGAATAAAATACAAACTTGCTAAGTCATCGCAGTGCATACTCTATTGCAAGGTTTTGAGCTCGCGTAGAAAACAACAGAGACTACAGTAAATTAACCACTTGATACAAATCACAAACATGGTAAAGGTTACAGGAAGACCACCAAAACACACACAACATAGCAATGTTACATACACATGTAACTCATATAAAAAATGTAGCAGACTGACCATAATACACAAAGTATAGAGCTAGTCTCTAGCTAGATAACCTACACACACGAAACAATATAAGATCTAGGAACTGATAAAAACAGACGAAGCATAGAGCTATTCTCTATCTAGCTCATCTAGACACATAACACAATCATGATCTAAGAATCGATAAGAACAGATTAAGTATAGACCTAGTCTCAATCTAGATCACCTACACACAAAACATATAATTATAGCAGACTGATCATAACATAAAAACCATAAACAGAAGAGAAGGAAAATCTTGAAGAACCAGCTCTTCTTTCTCTGTCTGTCTGTCTGTCTATCTGTCAGTCTGTCTGTCTGTCTCTCTCTCTCTCTCTCTCTCTCTCTCTCTCTCTCTCTCTCTCTCTCTCTCTCTCTCTCTCTCTCCCTCTCTCTCTCTATCTCTGTCCATATCTGTGTCTCTATCTCTGTCTCTGACTCTGTCTCTCTGTGTCTCTATCGCTCTCTCTCCCTGTTTCTCTCTGCATCTCTCTCTCTGTCACTCTCACTCTTTCTCTCTCTATCTCTGTCTATCTCTGTGTCTCTATCTCTGTCTGTGTCTGTCTGACTCTCTCTCTCCCCCTCTCTCTCTCTCTCTCTCTCTCTCTCTCTCACTCTCTCTCTATCTCCCTCTCTCTTTTTTTTCTTCTTCTTCTCTTCTTCTTCATTTCTTCTTCTTCTTCTTCTTCTTGTTCTTCTTCTTCTTCTTCTTCTTCTTCTTCTTCTTCTTCTTCTTCTTCTTCTTCTTCTTCTTCTTCTTCTTCTTCTTCTTCTTCTTCTTCTTCTTCTTCTTCTTCTTCTTCTTCTTCTTCTTCTTCTTGTCTACTCTTTCTATATCTCTCTATTGGCCCGTCTATCTTTTACTTTTTAATAATTTATGGGAATATTCCCATTATTAATTCATTTAGGAGACTGGGAGTGTGAGCGCGATACATTAGAATATCCTAAGTTCACATAAGTTAGAATTTAAACGAATCCATTTATTTGTTTTTCTGTCTATCTGTTTTTCAGTCTGTGTACCTGTCTGTCTGTCTGTCTGTCTGTCTGTCTGTCTCTCTCTCTCTCTCTCTCTCTCTCTCTCTCTCTCTCTCTCTCTCTCTCTCTCTCTCTCTCTCTCTCTCTCTCTCTCTCTCTCTCTCTCTCTCTCTCTCTCTCTCTCTCTCTCTCTCTCTCTCTCTCTCTCTCGTTCGTTTCATTCTCTTTTCATTTTTAACTTATACTTCCACAGCTGATTAAATCAGTTTTGTTCCAGGGATATTTACTTCAATTATCGATCGCAAAATCCTTCTCTTTATATTTTTATATTTTCGTTCGGATTTTTTATAGGACAGTTTAGCCTGCCTCTAAGCTTCGCTGTGTTGGAAAATTAATGGGTTTGAGAAATAAACAAAAGTGTTGAATGGTCTTAAAAAAATCGAGCTCGTATTTCTTATCTTCTCATCAAAACCTTCGAGAGAACTCATTAGTTTCGATTTTAATTAATCGGAAATTGCCCTCGGTGATGTTCTGGCTTAGACCTGGGGAAAGGACTTTGTTTCATCATTTCTCTGTCTTAATCAGACCTTCTTTGCTTCCATCTCTCTCTCTCTCTCTCTCTCTCTCTCTCTCTCTCTCTCTCTCTCTCTCTCTCTCTCTCTCTCTCTCTCTCTCTCTCTCTCTCTCTCTATCATTTTCAATATAAATTTTATATGTTTATGTTTATTCAACTAATTGTCTATCTAACTATTCTTATCGCTCAGGTGATGAGTAATTACGCCATAATTAACATGACCCCCGTTTCCCCTTCTCCACAACGCATCCTCCCAGTCTCTGCTGAGTGAGAAGCACGACCCCCCCAGTATCCGAGTATTTTCAAGCGTAAGGCGAGCCACAGCCATTCGATTCTTGTTCCATGTAGGCGAGCTGTACAGCGGTCTGCACTAATCCGACCACTGAAGCTTTTCATTAAAGGGAAGAAGGAGAAGGAAATCCCGGAACCTCCTCTGCTCTCAGCGTCAAGCCAATTGGTGCACGACATTTTTTATCTAATTCTTTCCGATGGCTACAAGTGCGGTAGAGAATATCGAAAATCTTCTGGTCATTTTGTAAAAGTTATAGTGTCTCAAATACACAAACAACTTTCTTTTTTAAAAAGAAATCGACGGCTCGGGGCGAGAATCCGGCTACCGAGGTTTTTAAAAATTGTCCAGGAGAGGCGAAAAACTTTTTATTTTTTTTAATTGGACCTTACCAATTTTACATTGAAAGAAGGCCTCCCAGTAAGGGTTATTTTTATGCTGTCTAATCCTATTTGACAAAATAATATGGCAACAAAGACTTATTGTTTAAAATTTTAGGAATTTAGAACAACCATTTGCAGGAGCAAAAACCCGCCAAGAACAATTGTCGTTAAATTGAAGATTAGAATACAGAGTTAAAAGCCGCCAAGTACCATTGTCGTTAAATTGAAGATTAGAATACAGAGTTAAAACCCGCCAAGTACCATTGTCGTTAAATTGAAGATTAGAATACAGAGTTAAAACCCGCCAAGTACCATTGTCGTTAAATTGAAGATTAGAATACAGAGTTAAAAGCCGCTGGTGGGTTTTCGCCCGAACTGTTGTAGCTATGAACTTGAATCAAATGTAATGAATAATTAGAGGCGCAGGAAAACAGAATGAAAACTGACAGCTTAATTACAAAACAAGGGTCATTCTATGGTCTGTCAAGGGCCGTAAATAACAATAGGAGATTTTGCTTGGCTTATCAAATGATTCTGTCATATATAAAATGAGCTGTTTTGAACATAAAAAGTAACGATTTTTAAGCATTAACATAAAGAAGAATGACTGGCTTTTATCAGGTATTCAAAACAAAAAAACGGAAGAGTTGTGGACATTGTGCACTAATTAGAAGAAAAAAAAACGGTAGAGATTTGTTATAAACAAAGGAAGCTAGAGTTTTAAGATGTTGATATTGTGATTGGGAATTATAAAACAAGATAAACAGAAAAAAGTGATATGTTATTAAGAAGCAAAACGTCCAATCAACAGTGCATATGAAATGGCTCTTCCTTAAGAGTGCCAATCACGGCTGTTTAATTGCCTTGAACATAGTCGACAGGCGAACTCGTAGAAACTATCATATTTTGGTGGCACCTGGAGCGCGTTGCAAAGACTCAGGAGATAGTCCTTTCTGACTTGGACAATGCCAGTGCAACTTTGGGCTTAGACTGCATTGGTTTGTGTCTCGCTTCTCCTGTCGCGTGACGTTGCCCAGGGCTTCTTCGATGCCTGCTTCGCAGGTCAGTTCGTTTCTCTGGTTTGCTGTAGTCATAGTGACATGCAGTGCATCCTTGTCATGACCGTACGCAATTAACTGCTTGACCAAACTCCACTTAACCTTCTCTCCATCAACATCGACAGACATACTTTTCGCTGTTTTTGCCATCTCTCGAAAGTCGATGAACTCTGTCACAGACATCTGCTGCACTATGTAGGGAGTCTTGGATTTCCTGGCACCTTTGAAAAGCATCATACCATTGTTCGGACGTGTAAAATTCTGTAGTTCTTGTTGCTCGTTCGATAACAATATACACTGAATCGTTTTCGGTCTCTGTGTGACCTTTCTCAACCAATACAATAGCGAGTTTGTCAAAACCGAGTCTACTGTTCATGAAGGCTGGCATAGTAGGCGACAGACTGATTTCTGTTTTGCCCTGAGCAGTTGTCAGCAATCAAATCGATGATTTTGCACCTTCTCTCAGCTTTCTTTTCTATGTACTTTGATAAACAGATTGCTACTTCATTTTAACCTCGGTTAGCTTCAAACTCAGGCCGCATAAAGTAAATAACATCACTGGTGCCTAGATCATACACAGTCAAGTTATGAACATAAAGCTTCCGTTTGTAGCAGAAAGAGGGGCTGTTTGATTTCGGGCAGGGAGAAGTTGTTGCATCTCAAAGCAGCAAGTCGCATTCTGACAATTTGCAAAACTTCTTTCTTTTGCTTGAGACTTCAACTTACGGGCAGTGTCTTTGTTTTCAAGATGTTCTCTTTTACGAGCTATCTGTTCCTCCGAAAGACTTTCGCTGTTTTGAAATGGGACACAATTATCGCACATGTCCTTTTTGGGTTGAAACAACGATGTCCTGCTCTGTAAAAACCTGACGATACTAAACCTTGTCCTTCGAGGCGACTTCTGCTACATCATCTTCTAAACACTTCTTTTGGTACAGCCTGTACATCTCATTTACAATTAGGCTTTGATCCAAGTATATTTTCACAGTCTACTTTCTAGAGTAGTGGCTGTCCATAGTAGGGACCGCTCTATGTGTTTCTTGATCGAATCAGTTACCTGGTCTGATCACTTCTTTCTGTCCTCATGCTTTCCTGACTACACACCTCTTGGCATTCTATATTCGTTATTTCTTCTTTCAGTGCCCATGATATAGTCTTTCTTCAAGTCTCAGGTGTTCAAGAAAAGTATCCGACACACATGAGATTTTGTATCACCCTTCCAGAAGTGTAATATTTAAAAAAATAATAGCAATTGATCTGCTTGTCACGTGTTGCTCGTTTTATAGCACTTTTCTGAACAGTGGTTACAACAGTGCTTTGGACTTTTTTATTGCTCAATGCCCAGAACATGTCAAACATGTGTCTTGTCTCAGATTGCGAAAACAAAGTCGTGCAATTTCTAGGACGTAAAACTGAGCATGGCTACTTTACCTTTCGAGCTGAAAATTCGTTTCCTTTTTCTGAGTTGTGCTCCTGACCGCTGGGTCGCAGTGGTTTGATAACATACTTTTTCCTACTTTTCTCATTTCTTTTTCGTTTCCTAGATCGTTCTCTATCGTTGGAGGTGCCCTGTGAAGAGCCCTATTGAACTTGAGATGTCTTATCTTGATCATGGCGGTAAAGATAATTACATACTTTGCTCACACCGTCTGACCTCAGTCACGGAAATATCGTCAATTTCCAAGTCAATGAAGTTTAATTGATGAGAAATCTCGCCTTCATAATCATGGAAGCCGCAACAAAAGTGGCACAAGTATAAGTTGACGGCACAGATACATTAGCCCCTCATTCTTGACAAGGCACTGATTCTTGTTCCTGTAGAGGAGTCGCATGTGGCTGAACACCATCTTAATTTGGACACCAAGAGCTGTCTCCGGGGGTCAGTGCAGGAAGTGTCGGTGAAGATGATCGCTCAGCTTTCTCACGTCGCTTAACCCTAGCCAAGCAGACTCTAGAACAAGATCGACCAGCCATTGCTGTACTGCAAGGGGTAAATAACGACTGGATTCCTGGTTATGTATTCAAACATTTTCAAATATATTTAGTCTATTAATACCTACCTCAGATTTGCTATGCACACTGTTGCTGTCCATTTGGTTATTTTGATAAAACTTACCAAAGCTTAAACTTGCCTCTTGTAGTGAGAAAGAAAACCAGACGTTTTCAATGACGGCTTTCGAAGACAAGAAGCGCGAAAACTTAGTGCAACAACCCGCCATGTCTATTTATAGAATACTGTTACAACCAGAAAGATCGACTCGGAAGTCGGGGCAAAACCCCGCCACTGGATAGTGTCGCCGCTTGATTGAGGGGACAAAACTGCCACTGGACAGTGTCGCCGCTTCATTGAGGGGAAAAACCCGCCACTGGATAGTGTCGCCGTTTGATTGAGGGGACAAACCCGCCACTGGACAGAGTCGCCGCTTGATTGAGGAGACAAACCCGCCACTGGATAGTGTCGCCGCTTGATTGAGGGGACAAACCCGCCACTGGATAGTGTCGCCGCTTGATTGAGGAGACAAATCCGCCACTGGATAGTGTCGCCGCTTGAATGAGGGGACAAACCGGCCACTGGATAGTGTCGCCGCTTGATTGAGGGGACAAACCCACCACTGAACAGTGTCGCCGCTTGATTGAGGATACAAACCCGCCACTGGGTAGTGTCGCCGCTTGATTGAGGGGACAAACCCGCCACTGGATAGTGTCGCCGCTTGATTGAGGGGACAAACCCGCCACTGGATAGTGTCGCCGCTTGATTGAGGGGACAAACCCGCCACTGGACAGTGTCGCCGCTTGATTGAGGGGACAAACCCGCCACTGGATAGTGTCGCCGCTTGATTGAGGGGACAAACCCGCCACTGGAAAGTGCCGCCGCTTGATTGAGGGGACAAATCCGAAACTGGCTAAGTGCGTCTTCTTGCCCGTGCAGATTCGCCACACAAGGTTATCAAAAAATCGTAACTTTACAACTAAAGCAAACTAATAAGCAGAGAGACGAATGGAATTGGCAGAATTGAACGGTTTTGTGTATTTATTTATTTATATATTTATTTATTTATTTATTTATTTTTTGGTCATATCTTGAAAATTAGCTTATAGGTTTCTTCGTTAAACAAATATGATGATAAACACTTTAAAAGCTTTACTGCTCTTCAGTAAGAATTTTTGCTGCTTTGATTTTGCCTAGGGCTAAATACCCAGCTAGAATAGAGTGCTGCCTACATTCATGTTTTGGTGACTTTAAGTCTCTACTTTATGAATGCCTACATTCATAAGTATTGTCGTGAACAGACTTTATGGCTCTTTATGAATGCCTACATTTATATTGTAGTGAACAGACTTAATGTATTTACATGAATGTCTACATCTATTTTCAGGTGAACAGACTTTATTTCTCTAAATGATTGAATATATCTGTGTTGTGGTGAACAGAATCTATGTCTATCTATGAATACGATATACATCCATGTTGTGGTGAACTGACTACGTCAAAATCCTATTCGTTTTTTTTTTTGCTTTTTTTTTCTAGGCTTTATAGATATAAACTGAAAAAAAAAACGTTGTAAATTGATGGAGCTCACAATGGAAATCGAAAAAGCAGAGGTGAACAACCAAACTTATCCACATCCGATGTTAATTAACTTAAAGTCGTGGATACACGAAGCAATCTGCACATAGCCATAAATCGTTTTCTGCAAAGAATCGCTTGCCACAAATCGTATTGCGTTTAGAGGAAATTTGCAGTTTAAAGATTAAAATTCTCAGGACATTTCAGCAGCATGATAGAAGGACAGATGTTATGAACTGACAACCCAGCACTAATAAACACAATTTTACCGTGGGATTATCTAAACTGGTCTTTAGAGTCAGCCTTTCACATCGACATTAGCCAGATCTAGAGTTAGATATCAAGATGTAGATAAACTTATATCAGATTATTTCCAGAAAAAGCATTATTAGAAATTAATTCAGATAGATCTAGATTTGATGAAGAAAATAATATCACCAGTCTGAGTAAAGAGACCAACTATTTTATCTCAAAGTACATCCATAGGAAATCATGTAAGGTTGATATTTTCATCAACCAACTTTCGAATAAAATTGATATACATCAGTTCTAGGGATTTAAACAAGAACGCACCCAGACACCTCTTTTTCTTCTTTTGCTTCATTTGTTAGTATATGCTGTACTCCTAAGAACAAATAATACTCTCTTAGTCTACATCTTGATTACATGAGGACGCTATTGGTGTAATGCTATCCGAGCATATGACAAACATTTTTGTGACTTGTTGCAAAACGCTTCGTCTAAATATGCCGATACAATTAGAAAATTTGCTGCTCTCCAAAGGTCGCTAAGAATACGAATTGCTGCTTGCGACGTCAGAAAATTTTATAGAATGATGTTGATAACTGCAAATCGTTTTGTGTTAAGTGTTGACAGACCTTGGGCGATCAAAATGATTGCATATATTTTCTTTCACAGCCTCGACTAAAAATTTAAGGCTTAACCAGAATTTAAAACTTTCACATAAATCTTTTACTTCATTTTCATCATGAGTCACATCTATATAAAGAAATTAAATTATGTCAAATTGGAAAAAAAAAATTCTTGAGTGATGATCGAAGCTATTTTTGTTGTAAACGCTATCTGATCGATGTTGTCCGCATGTATTCGATATCTTGTTACTAAAATTGGTGAAAGGAGAAAACCAGTATGACCCACCGATTGATGCATTAAATCTGGTACAAATCATCGAAACGTCTTTGGTTAGAATGGGAGTAATAATGCTATAAATTGATAAATTGATATCGAAGCCCCCGAGAACCGATATAGATTGCTATCGTGTAATTGGCATCTCTAGAACCATCTGCTGGCCTTCATCCTCCTTCTGTCGCTGTAAAGATTTTGAGTGCTGCTTAGATTGCAGGGGGGCTTTCGCACTTAGCTCAATCTCAGCCAAGTAAAGCAAGCGATGTAGGGCCAAGCAGAGAGGGAGAGCAAAAACAATTTACGATAATTTTCAACAATCCAACATTTCCTGTGTGGATGTTGACATGGTCGGTGTGGAATCAATATTTCTCCCAGTATCGGAATGTTAAGATCAATCCCAGCAGATAGACCAAGAGCAGAGCCCATACAACTGAATAATGAAGAGGAAGGATTTTCCAACACCCAGCAAGTGAGGGAAACATGAGCAGAAAACCAAGACAAGACCGTCCCAAAAAAAATAATAAGAATTAAAAGAATTATTTTGTAAAGTTGATCCTGAGAAACAGAAGGTCTAGAATCTTGTGTGTTTGATAGACTCACAAAACGGAACAGATTTGTTCGAAATTTTTTTCCAGACGAAGAGTAAATGAAGAAAAGATAGGTAACGAAGAAGGGTATGACATGAATAAAGTAAATATTAGAAGGGGAAAATAAGGGAAAAAAAACTTTATGCGAAAAAAAAAAACTATAGATACACGTAAAAATATGAATGTATGCTTAAATAAAAATGCAGATAACAAAAACAAAAACAAAAACATTTGTGCAAAAGGCTTTTGACTGGGGTCAGACACCACACTTGGCCATCATTGTACAGAGGTCTGTGTACTCAGGCCAGAGACTACCACGGCCATCATTGACCAGAGGTCTATGGAATTGAGCCAGAGATAAACAAGCCATCAATGTCCAGTGGACTCTTGGCTGGGGCAAGAGACCACACACGGCCATCATGGTCCAGAGGTCTGTGGACTTGGACCAGATCCAATCACGGCCATCATTATCCAGTGGTTGTGGACTTGGACCAGAGACAAACACGGCCATCATTGTCCAGAGGTGTGTGGACTAGGGCCAAGTCCAATCACGGCCATCATTGTCCAGTGACCTGTGGACTTGGACCAGAGCAAACAAGGCCATCATTGTCCAGAGGTGTGTGGACTAGGGCCAGACCCAATCACGGTCATCATTGTCCAGAGGTCTGTGGACTTGGACCAGAGACAAACACGGCCATCATTGTCCAGAGGTCTTATAACCAGAGCCAGAGACAAACACCGCCATCATTGTCCAGAGGTCTTATAAACAGGGCCAGAGACAAACACCGCCATCATTGTCCGGAGGTCTTATAACCAGGGCCAGAGACAAACACCGCCATCATTGTCCACAGGTCTTATAACCAAGGCCAGAGACAAACATAGCCATCATTGTCCACAGGTCTTATAACCAAGGCCAGAGACAAAAACCGCCATCATTGTCCAGAGGTCTTATAACTGGGGCCAGAGACAAACACCGCCATCATTATCCAGAGGTCTTATAACTGGGGCCAGAGACTAACACTGCCATCATTGTCCACAGGTCTTATAACCAAGGCCAGAGACAAACACCGCCATCATTGTCCAGAGGTCTTATAACTGAGGCCAGAGACAAACACCGCCATCATTGCCCAGAGGTCTTATAACTGGGGCCAGAGACAAACACGGCCATCATTGTCCAGAGGTCTTATTACTGGGGCCATAGACAAACACCGCCATCATTGTCCAGAGAGCTTTTGACTGGGACCAGAGACAAACACCGCCATCATTGTCCAGAGGTCTGTGGACTTGGACCACAGGCAAACATTGCCATCTTTGTCCAGAGGTCTGTGGACTTGGACCACAGACAAACACGGCCATCATTGTCAAGAGGGCTTTTGACTGGGGCCAGAGACCTGGCACGGCCACCATAATCCAGAGTTTTGTGGGACTGGGACTAAAGACCGGACACGGATATTATTGTCTAGAGGTCTGTGGACTCGTGCCAGAGACTGGGCATGTTAATCATCTATTAGACGGATTGGACTGGGGCCAGAGACCAGGCACGGTAATGATCTATTAGAGGGCTTTTGACTGGGGCCAGAGACCTGGCACGGCCACCATAATCCAGAGTTTTGTGGGACGTGGACTAAAGACCGGACACGGATATTATTGTCTAGAGGTCTGTGGACTCGTGCCAGAGACTGGGCATGTTAATCATCTATTAGAGGGATTGGACTGGGGCCAGAGACCGGGCACGGTCATCCAAGATGAGAGGCAGAGGGTTGTGGGCTAGGGCCACAGACCGGACATGGCCTTTATTGTCCAGAGATCTGTTAACTAATGCTAGAGACCGGGCACGGCCATCATTGTCCAGATTGCTTTTGACTGTGGCCAGAGACCGGGCTCGGCCATCATTGTCCAGATTGCTTTTGACTGTGGCCAGAGACCGGGCTCGGCCATCATTGTCCAGAATGCTTTTGACTGTGGCCAGAGCCGGGCTCGGCCACCATTGTCCAGATTGCTTTTGACTGTGGCCAGAGACCGGGCTCGGTCATCATTGTCCAGACTTCTTTTGACTGTGGCCAGAGACCGGGCTCGGCCATCATTGTCCAGACTGCTTTTGACTGTGGCCAGAGACCGGGCACAGCCACCATTGTCTAGATGTGTGTGGACTGGGACCAGAATCCCGGCACGATCATCTTAGATCAGAGGGCCGTGGACAGGGGCTAGGGACCAAACACGGCGGTCATTATCCAGAGGGCTTTTGACTGGGACCAGAGACCAGACACGGCCTTCATGTCCAGAAGTCTGTGGACTGGGACCAGAGACCGGGCATGGCCGCCACTGAGGCTTGTGGACCGGGAGCGAATACAAACATCATTTTCCAGAGGGCTTTTTTTTTTTTTTTTTTTTTTTTTTTTGGGGGGGGGGGGGGGTGCAGAGACCTCGCAGGGTCATCTTAGATCAAAGGTCTGTGGACTGGGTCTAATGAGCAAACACTGCCATCACTGTTGAGAGGGCTTTTGACTGGGGCCAGTGACCGGGCACGGTCATCTAAGATGACAGGTTAAGGGTTGTGGACTAGGGCCAGAGACCGGACATGGGATTCATTATTCAGAGGGCTGTCGACTGGGGCCAGAGACCGGGCACGGTCATCTTAATTCAGAGGTTTGTGGCCTTATTCAAAAGGCTGTGGGTTATGGCCAATGACAAGAAACTGTCATTATTGTCCAGTGGTTTGTGGACTGGAGCCAGAGACCGGGCACAGCCATCATCTATCTGAGGGCGGTGGACTTGGGCCAGAGACCGGGGACGGTCATCTTAGGTCAGTGGTCTTTGGACTTGGACCAGAGACCGGACACGGCCATCATTTTCCAGAGAGTTGTGCACTGGTGCCAGCGACCGAGGACGGTATCTTAGGTCAGTGGTCTTTGGACTTGGGCCAGAGACCGGACACGGTCATCATTTTCCAGAGGTCTGTGGACTGGGACCAGAAACCGAGGACGGTCATCTAAGATGAGAGGCAAAGGGTTGTGGACTAGGACCAGAGACCGGACAAAGCCATTATTATCCAGAGGGCTGTAGCCAAAGGCCGATAACGAAACCCTAAAACAGGTGAACACTTTCAAATGTTTGGGACAAACGATGACTCCAGATGATAAAAATGAATCTCAAATAAAAATTGAAATAGCTATTGCCAAAAATAGTTTTCAGCTAATAAATCGCCTATTCACACCAAGAAAAATATCCATGGAACTAAGGCATCAATCGTTGGTTAGCTATGTCTTCTCTATAGTCTTTATAGATGCGAAACATAGACGTTAACAAAAACGCTAATGGACAAAACAGAAGCGTGTGATAGGGATTGTAAAATCAGTTGGAAACAGAAAATGAAAAATGAAGGTGTTCAAGAGAATTTGAAAACAGAGAAAATACTTCTAAACACAATAAAAGCAAGGAAACTCAAATTTTTCGGTAACACCAAACGCCACGACTCAATTATGAAAAACATCCTAGAAGGCAAGATGGAGTGCAGAAGACGAAGAGGCAGGCCTCGGGCTCAGTGGTGCGACAACATAAAGGAGTGGTCAAGGCACAGCTTAGCAGAATGAACGAGCTTGGCCAAACTCAGAGAGGTGTGGCGTCAGATTTCTAGTCTTTAACACAGGATGGCACCGAGATTGATTGATTTGTGATATTCAGCTGAAATTTGTTTTTAAATAAAGGGATCTTGAATCACAGATATTATAGGACCTAAACATACAAAGAATCGATCCAAATCATACATGGTAATGATGACCATGGTGATGCAGATGATGATGATGATGATGATGGGGTTGGGGAGGAGGGGTTAACGATTAGATTAATGTTGTTTTGTATAAGGATCATAGCCGGAAACGGAAGTGAGAGGGGCAGATGAAAAACCGGAATTATGAAGGTTTTTACGTTTTTTTGTTTTTTTTTCATTTGCCAGGGAGAGGGTGAGGAGCGGTGGGAATTGGAGGCAAATAGTGCCGGGTATCGAGCCGGCCTGGCCGGGAAAGCCTAGCGGATTAGAGTATGGAAGTGGGAGACGACTGATTAGAGTATGACGGGATAAAGACGCCATTCTCTATTGATCCCACTAGGATGCACAAACACAGACACAGACAATCATGTCGAGGATGGATATTTGAATATAAATTGGTATGGTTTGAAGCAATGGTTGTAAATGGCGAAACTATTGATCGGGATTTATTCCAAGGGGAAGAGCTCTCGCTCAGCCATACTTTAACTCACTGCATCGATTTTTTTTCAAAACGAAAAAGCTGATTTCAGTTGTGCTTCATAGAAGAGATGAAATAAATATTTTTTCCTGAAAGCAACGTTAACTCTTTTTGTAGGTTTAAAGAGAATTCTCAAAGAAACACTAATCATAATCACTCAAATGAAATGAAGATATGAATTGTAAGATAACAAGCATTGGAAAACCATTTTGCCTTACCCTTTTATGGTTGCTTCCTAATTTTTTTTTTTTATCTTACAAATTACGAAACCCTAGTAACTTTCGTTTTGATCACCATTTTTTGAAAAATTTACTCAATTTACTGAACTTTTATATTTTTTAACACAGGCGCGCATTCTTGTCTGATACCTGAATCTTTGTTATTGGCCGTCTGGACTCGCCAAGTCTGCCCTGACACGTGAAACACGTTCATTATGTACAGAGGAATCTGCACTGGCCATGTCGGCCGTGATACGTGAAACAAGTAGAGGAAACACAGAGACTGAGGAATCTGGACTCGCCTTGTCTGGCGTGATACGTGAAACAGTTTCAGTAAGTACAGAGACTGAGGAATCTGGACTCGCCTTGTCTGGCGTGATACGTGAAACAGTTTCAGTAAGTACAGAGACTGAGGAATCTGGACTCGCCTTGTCTGGCGTGATACGTGAAACAGGTTTAGAAAGTGCAGAGGCTAAGGCATCTGGATTCGCCTTGTCGCCGTGATACGTGAAACAGTTTCAGTGAGTACATAGACTGAGGAATCTGGACTCGCCTCGTCTGGCGTGATACGTGAAACAGTTTCAGTAAGTACAGAGACTGAGGAATCTGGACTCGCCTCGTCTGGCGTGATACGTGAAACAGTTTCAGTAAGTACAGAGACTGAGGAATCTGGACTCGCCTTGTCTGGCGTGATACGTGAAACAGTTTCAGTAAGTACAGAGACTGAGGAATCTGGACTCGCCTCGTCTGGCGTGATACGTGAAACAGTTTCAGTAAGTACAGAGACTGAGGAATCTGGACTCGCCTCGTCTGGCGTGATACGTGAAACAGTTTCAGTAATTACAGAGACTGAGGAATCTGGACGCGCCTCGTCTGGCGTGATACGTGAAACAGTTTCAGTAAGTACAGAGACTGAGGAATCTGGACTCGCCTCGTCTGGCGTGATACGTGAAACAGTTTCAGTAAGTACAGAGACTGAGGAATCTGGACTCGCCTTGTCTGGCGTGATACGTGAAACAGGTTTAGAAAGTGCAGAGGCTGAGGAATCTGGATTCGCCTTGTCGCCGTGATACGTGAAACAGTTTCAGTAAGTACAGAGACTGAGGAATCTGGACTCGCCTTGTCTGGCGTGATACGTGAAACAGGTTTAGAAAGTACAGAGGCTAAGGCATCTGGATTCGCCTTGTCGCCGTGATACGTGAAACAGTTTCAGTGAGTACATAGACTGAGGAATCTGGACTCGCCTCGTCTGGCGTGATACGTGAAACAGTTTCAGTAAGTACAGAGACTGAGGAATCTGGACTCGCCTTGTCTGCTGTGACACGTGAAACACGTTCATTAAGTACAGAGACTGAGGAATCTGGACTCGCCTTATCTGGCGTGATACGTGAAACAGTTTCAGTAAGTACAGAGACTGAGGAATCTGGACTCGCCTTGTCTGGCGTGATACGTTAAACAGTTTCAGTAAGTACAGAGACTGAGGAATCTGGACTCGCCTTGTCTGGCGTGATACGTTAAACAGTTTCAGTAAATACAGAGATATCTGGACTGGACATGTCTACCGTGATACGTGAAACAAGTAGAGGAAACACAGAGAATGAGAAATCTGGACTCGCCTTGTCTGGCGTGATACGTGAAACACGTTCATTAAGTACAGAGATATCTGGACTGGCCATGTCTGCTGTGATACGTGAAACAAGCAGAGGAAACACAGAGACTGAGAAATCTGGACTCGCCTTGTCTGGCGTGATACGTGAAACAGTTTCAGTAAGTACATAGACTGAGGAATCTGGACTCACCTTGTCTGGCGTGATACGTGAAACAGGTTTAGAAAGTACAGAGGCTAAGGCATCTGGATTCGCCTTGTCGCCGTGATACGTGAAACAGTTTCAGTGAGTACAGAGATCGAGGAATCTGGACCCGCCTCACTTCCTTGGCAACTCTGTGACCCACGAAATGACACAAACTGCTTGAGGACAACCATCTTCCTCTAGCAGTGGGATACGATGAGATAAAGACTTTGCGGTTCAAGACTCTAGTCGATTTATTGCATTTCTAGTTTGGAACTTCTCTTTCTCCTAGAACAGATTATGCCATGAAATGGTCAATATGTTTGGATTCCCCAGATCGTGAAAAAGAAAATATATTACTGTAGCTCTTTTATTATTTTATGTTTGTAAAACCTTAATCGTCATCAATTTTGTATCATTGTGAATGTTGTGTACAAGCTCTGTTTACACTATCCGCTTGTGTTCACACACAAATAAAAAGTTGTAGACTTCAGAATAATTATAGTGCTATTATCATCATCTCCCTGCTACTCAAAGTCTTCAGTCTTTCATCTTGTAATTGTCTTGCGACGTCACACTTCTTGTTTGAATGTTGCAGTGACTGTTTTTTTTTTCGTTTTTTTTTTCCTTTACTAATAAGCCTTTTTCTCCTCTGCTCTGATTAGGTATTATGTGTGTGTATGTGTGTGTTAAACATCATATAAGAAAAGCTGTACCTTTCTACATTTTACCATTACCAGAAAATTGCAACAAAAGTTTTATCACAAGATTCAAGACATTGCGATTCGAAAAAACGTCTTCTTCACAAATCTTGCAATTACATGACCAACGTGGTTTTCAAGATAAGAATACATAGCATAATATTATATCTACGAAAAAAATTCTTTTCCCCCGTTCACCTGACAACTTGTTTAAAAACAAACAAATAATAAGTGAAACTGAGATAAGATTTACAGCATCTGTCAGTAGACGAGATATTCAGCCTTAGCGTTATTTACTGTAGTGTGTCGATCCTCGTACTCTAGTCCTTTTCTTTAAAAGCAGTAAATTCTTGCCCAACATATTTCCACAATCCATTCCATCTGCTTATGATCAAACTCTGGATCGTGTTTGGTCCGTGTGGATAAACCATCTAGAGTGATTCAAGGAGGTCGATTATTCATAAGTGTTGGTCATATTCTTATTATAACGATAATAATGTGGATATTGGCGAAAACATTGAAAAATCGTTGTCATGATGATAGTGATGTGAAAGTTCATGGAAACATCAATAAATTTCATGATAATGATGTGGAAAATGCTGCAAACGTAAAGGAAATCATTGTCAAGATGATGATGATGATATTGATGGTGATGATGTGGAAGTTGGTGGAAAGAGCAAGGGAATCATTGTTGTGATTGTGATGTGGAACTTGGTTGAAACATCAAGAAAATCACTGTCATGATGATATTGATGATGTGGAAATAGGTGCAAACTTAAATGAAAACCTTGTCATGTGATGATGATGATGATGATGATGATGATGATGATGATGATGATGATTATGCTGCTGCTGCTGCTGCTGCTGATGATGATGATGATGATGATGATGATGATTATGATGTGGAAATTGGTGGAAACATCAACGAAAACAATAGTTTTGATGATGATGTGGACGTTGGTGGAAAATCAAGAAATCATTGTCGTGAAATTGATGGAGAACTTGGTGGAAACATAAAGGGAATTAATGTCGTAATAATAATGTGGAACTTGGTGGAAACATCAAGGGAATAATGTTCATGATGATGATGATGATGATGTGGAAGTTGGTGGAAACATAAAGGGCATCATTGTGGTGATATTGATGTGAACTTGGTGGAAACATCAAGAAAATCACGGTCATGATGATAATGATGTGGAAATAGGTGTAAACTTAAATGAAAATCCTGCCATGTGATGATAATGATGATGATGATGATTATACTGATGATGTTGATGTGAAAATTGGAGGAAACATCAAGGAAAACAATAGTCGTGATGATGATGTTGACATTGGTAGAAATCCAGGAAATCATTGTCGTGAAATTGATGTAGAACTTGGTGGAAACATAAAAAGAATCATTGTCGTAATAATGATGAGGAATTTGATGGAAACATCAGGGGAATAATTGTCGTAATAATGATGTACAAATTGGTGGAAACTTCAAAGAAATGATTGTCGTGACATTGATGTGGAACTTGATGGAAACATCGAGATAATCATTCTCGTGATAATGACGTGGAACTTGATGAAAACATCGAGATAATAATTCTTGTGATAATGGTGTGAAACTTGTTGAAAACATCAAGAAAATCATTAGCGTGATAATGTTGTGGAACTTGTTGAAACAATCAAGGAAATCAATGTCATGTTGATGTTGTGCTTGTGGGAGTACTTTAGAGGATTGAACTTCTTTTGACTGCAATGATGATATTGGTGTTGCTGTTGTGGTGGTGGTGTTGTTTAAGAAGAATTATTGGTTACGATCATTATTATTATATAGGTGACGATAAATATGTCGATGATGATAATGATTATGACAAAGATTGTGTTAAAAATTATGAGGATGATTTTGTTTAAAAGAATGATGATGATTATGATAAAGTTAATGATGATTATTATGGTAATGAAAATAATGATGATTATGATAATGGTAATGATGATGATAGTGATTAGTGGATGGTGCTGATGATATTGTTGTTGATAACTATTGTCACAATGATGATAACTTTAAAACGCAAATCATGGTAATATACGAAGAGGGATTTTATCAAAACCTTGCAATCTTCACCTGTTTCTTAAGAAAAAAGAAACGTGAAGATTTTGACAAACGTTGACAGAGTCTGGTCCCAATCCGCCGTTTATGATTGGATGTGACAGATGCAAGATTTCAAGTCGGTGTGAGGCGCTCTGTGTGAGACCAGGCTTAGTCTGCACTCGCCGCCGAGAATATTGATGGGATGATCTCAGGGAGATTGGGGGAGGTGCGGGAGGGGGGGGGGGGAGACAAAGAGAGGAGAAGACATACAGAGAGAGAGAGAGAGAGAGAGAGAGAGAGACAGACAGACAGACAGACAGACAGACAGACAGACAGAGACATAGACAGAAAGAGAAGGAAACCGAGAGAGAGAGAGAGAGAGAGAGAGAGAGAGAGAGAGAGAGAGACAGACAGACAGACAGACAGACAGACAGACAGACAGACGACAGAGACAGAAAGAGAAAGAGAAAGATACAGAGAGAGAGGGCAAGATAAAAGAGGGGGGGTGAAGAGAGAAAGAGAGAGAGAGAGAGAGAGAGAGAGAGAGAGAGAGAGAGAGAGAGAGACAGACAGACAGACAGACAGACAGACAGACAGACAGACAGACAGACAGACAGACGACAGAGACAGAAAGAGAAAGAGAAAGATACAGAGAGAGAGGGCAAGAGAAAAGAGGGGGGGTGAAGAGAGAAAGAGAGAGAGAGAGAGAGAGAGAGAGAGAGAGAGAGAGAGAGACAGAGGCAGAGAGAAAGAGAGTAATCAAAGAACTCGCAAGATTCTTTTTATCTTCCCTGTGCTTCCCCCCTTCACACTATCGATTGACTCACTTCATGCAGCCTACTCAGGTCAATTTTGTCTCTTAGGCGGGATGCAGCTGGAATAGTGGTGACCTTGTACCGTGACGAAACTTTAGTCCAGATCTTACAGTGCTACACGGCCAGTTGCTGCCTTAGTTGATAACATTCAGTTTTCTCTGATCAGTGAATGCGCAGGACATGCGGAAACCTTGCCATGTCTAACAACTCTTATATTCCAATGTCTGCTTCAAGCTGGTCTTCGTCTGGTCAGTCCTATGGGGCAGCGTCTGTGACGTTAGAGCATCCGTCGCTTTCAGCTTCACAGAGAAGATGAGAGAGCGCTAATTAGGTTCGCCTGTCTCATCAACTCTAGACCTTGGCCCTCAGTCGCTCAGCAGTTGGATGCCAGGCTAGAAATAAAACCAAAAACCACTAGTAGAGAAAAGGAACATGTTAATGCGGCATTGTAATAGATCAGAGACCAGATCTATAATAGCCTCTCTTTCTAGTAGTATGGCACGGCGTACAATATCACTTTAAAAGTTTAATACATAATGCGTCAGGAGTAGATCATGATGCTGACTGCAACTGTTGTACCGCAAGGTGAAGAATTAGATACGTTCCTAATGCATATTGTTTCAATCTGTTTTACTGCAAGGATAAGAAATAGATCCACCCTTCATGGTATTGCATCCCGTGCGATGATATAACATGTCTTACAGAAAACGTCTGCTTATATGAGGTATAACACCATGCGGTGATATAAAAATGTCTGCCTACATGAGGTATTACATGTCGTGCGGTGATGAAGAATGCCATGCAGTGGTTCTATTTATGTGTGCACAATGATAGAACGCAGGTTATAGAATTAAAATGCATTGAATTTGCATTACATTAATAAGTCTCAGCCTTCGTGCATTACCTTAAAAAAAAATCAAAGCATTTTAGCCAGACGGAAAAGTTTATTAAACTGTGGATTTTTCGTATGTTATTATTCTACCTATATCCTTATTTCATTAACCGTTAAAACACTTCCTAAATCTGTAGGAGGTCAATCTCTAGAGGACTGATGTGACCGCCAGTGTGTTGACCTGTTTGAACACTACCATACGTAGCGAGTTCACGATAATAATAGTGTGGCATGGTGAGCAGAAAAAAGGAGGGTGAGGGGAAGGGGAATTTGGAGGGGGGGGGGAGAGGGGGAAGGGGTGAAAATAAGGGTTTTGTTTAAATTCGAGGCACGGAGTGAGGAAGGGAGCAGGCAGCGGACCTGGTGTTGACTCATGATGACAAAGTGCCCCATCAGTCACTCGGGGCGAGTCTATTTACATTACTTGATAGATGGAGCAACTCACAACTATCAACAGACTTTAGCAGTAGGTGATACAGATACAGAAAAATGATTTCTCTTTCCCTATTATTTATTGTCTACCACTTCTGCCTGAATAGTTTACTGGATTTTTTAACTCTCTTTTTCAAGGTAACAGGTATCTCATGAAGTTTGGAGACAAATGAACGAAGACAGGGTGTATTTGACCCTTTCAATTGATTTGATTAAAAGCATTACAGAAAAATAACACGAAAAAACAACAAACACCCCTTTAAAACTAGAAATGATTAGTAAATTATAACAGATTCTTATAGTGTGAAAATGAAATCAGGAGAGATTGGCGAGCAGAAAATAAATGTAAGTAGAGGAAAAAGGATCGATCGACTTGCACCAAGGCGGTGAATAGGGAATTAAAGATGTATCAACGTGCAACATTAGCTACGAGCATTGACATCTGGATAGACTGGAATCAGAAAAATCTAAATGGAAATGCACCATAGACTGGAATGCGAGAAATAAGGATAGATGGAAGTGCACCACAGACTGGCATAACAGAAATCAGGATAGATGAAAGTGCGCAATAGAATGGAATAGGAGAAATCATGATCGATGGAAGTGCACCATAGACAGGGATCAGACAAATCGGGATAGATTGGTAAGGAGAAAATAATTTAAGTAGAGGAAAGAGGATAGATCGACATGCACCAAGGCGGTGAATAGGGAATTAAAGATGTATCAACGTGCAACATTAGCTACGAGCAGTGACATCTGGATAGATGGCAGTACACCATAGAATGGGAGCATGAAAATCTGAAAAGATGGATGTACACCATAGACTCCGTGAAGAGAAATCTCGATTGTCGAAAGTGTACGATAGACTAAGATCAGAGAAATCAGGATAGATGGAAGTGCACAATAGAATGGGATAAGAGAAATCAGGATATATGGAGATGCACCACAGACTAGGACAAGAGAAGTCAGGATAGATGGAAGTGCACCATAGACTGGAATAAGAAGTATCAGAATGGATGGAAGTGCACCATAGACTGGGATCAGAGAAATCAGGATAGACGGAAGTGCACCACAGACTGGGATAAGAGAAATCAGGACAGATGGAAATGCAACATAGAATGGAATAACAGAAATCATGATAGATGAAAGTACACCATAGAATGGGATTAGAGTAATCAGGTTAGATGGAAGTGCACCATGAACTGGGATCAGTGAAATCAGGATAGATGGAAGTGCAACATAGAATGGAATAAGAGAAATCATGATAGATGAAAGTGCACCATAGAATGGGATTAGAGAAATCAGGTTAGATGGAAGTGCACCATGAACTGGGATCAGTGAAATCAGGATAGATGGAAGTGCGCCATAAACTGGGAAGAGTGCAGTCATGATAGATGGAAGTACACCATAGACTGGGAACACAGAAATCATGATAGATGAAAGTGCACCATAGACTGGGAACAAGGAAGACATGATAGATGGAAGTGCACCATAGACTGGAAACAGAGATTATCAGGATAGAGAGGAGTGCACCATAGGCTGTGAGCAGAGAAATCTGGAAAGATAAAAGCACGTTATAAAATGGGATACGGGAGATCAGGCGGCAGTGAACCATAGATTAAAATCAGAGAAATCAGAATAGATTGAAGTGCACAATAGACTGGGATCAGCGAAATCAGGATAGATAGAAGTGCACCATAGACTCTGAGCAGAGAAATCTCGATAGATCGAAGTACATCATAAACCGGGGTCAGAGAAATCAGGACATATGGAAGTGCACCATAAACAGGGAACTGAAAAATCAGGATATATTGAAATGCACCATAGACTGGAATCAGAGAAATCAGAATAGATGGAAATGCGCCATATACTGGGATGAGAGAAATCAAGATATATTGAAGTGCACCATAGAATGGGGTAAGAGAAATCTGGATGGAAGGAAGCACACCATAAACTGGGATTAAAAAAATTAGGCTACATAGAGGTGCACAAAAGAAAGTGCACCATAGACTGGGTTTAGAAAAATCAGGATGGATAGTTGTACGCCATAGAATGGGATAAGAGGAATCTGGATAGATGGAAGTGCACTATAGACTGGGATCAGAAAAATCAGGATAGATAGAAACGCAACATAGAGTGTAAGCGAAGAATTCTGGATAGTTGGATGTACCCCATTAACTCTGAGAAGAGAAATCTCGTTAGATGGAAGGGCACCATAAACTGAGATCAGAGAAATCAGGATAGATGGAAATGCACGATAGACTGGGAACCGATAAATCAGGATAAATGGATAGCACCATAGACCGTGGGCAGAGAAATCTGGAAAGACGGAAATGCACTGTAGTCTGTTAGCATAGAAATGAGGATAGATGGAAGTACACGATAGGCTGTGAGCATAGAAATGAGGATAGATGGAAGTACACGATAGGCTGTGAGCAGAGAAATCTGGATAGATGGAAGTACATCATAAACTGGGATCAGAGAGATCAGGCGGAAGTGCACCATAGATTGAAATCAGAGACATCAGAATAGATGGAAGTGCACCATAGACAGGGATCAGAGAAATCAGGATAGAAGGAAGTACACTTAAGACTGGAATCAGACAAATCAGGATAGATGGAAGTGCATCATATACTGGGATCAGAGAAATTAGGATACATGGAAGTGAACCATACAACGGGATAAGAGAACTCTGGATAGGTCAAAATTTACCGCACACAGGTATCAGAAAAATCAGGTGAGGTGGAAGTGCACCATAGACTGTGAGCAGAGAAATTTCGATTGATGGGAGTGCACTTAGACTGGGATCAGAGAAATCTGATAGATGCAAGTACACTATAGACTGTCAGCAGACAAATATGGATAGATGGAAGTGCACCATATACTGTGAGCAGAGAAATCTGGATAGATAGAAGTCATATGATCCTGTGAGCAGAGAAATCTGGATTGATGGAAGTGCAACATAGACTGTGAGCAGAGAAATCTTGATAGATGGAAGTGCATCATAGACTATGAGCAGAGTAATCTCGATAGATGGAGGTGTACCATAGACTGTGAGCAGAGTAATCTCGATATATGGAGGTGTACCATAGACTATGAGCAGAGTAATCTCGATAGATGGAAGTGTACCATAGACTATGAGCAGAGTAATCTCGATAGATGGAGGTGTACCATAGACTGTGAGCAGAGAAATCTGGATTGATGGAAGTGCAACATAGACTGTGAGCAGAGAAATCTTGATAGATGGAAGTGCACCATAGACTATGAGCAGAGTAATCTCGATAGATGGAAGTGCAACATAGACTGTGAGCAGAGAAATCTTGACAGATGGAGGTGTACCATAGACTATGAGCAGAGTAATCTCGATAGATGGAAGTGCAACATAGACTGTGAGCAGAGAAATCTTGATAGATGGAGGTGTACCATATCCTCTGAGCAGAGTAATCTCGATAGATGGAGGTGTACCATAGACTGTGAACAGAGTGATCTGAATTGATGGACGTTTACCATAGACTGAGTGCAGACAAGTCTCGATAGATGAAAGTGCACCATTAACTGTGAGCGAAGAAATCTGAATAGATGAAAGTACACCACAGACTTTTAGCAGAGAAATGAGGATACATGGACGTCACTATAGGCTATGAGCAGATAGATGGAATTAGACCATCGACTATGAGCAGATAAATAAGGATAGACGGAAGTATATCATCGACTGTGTGCCGAGAAATAAGGATAGATTGAGTATATTATAGACTGTGGGAAGAGAAATCAGGAAAGACGTAAATATACCACAGATTGTGAGCAGAAAAATAAGTATAAATGGAAGTACTCTATAGAATGGTAGCAGAGAAATCAGGATAGACGTAAATGCAGACAAATAAGGATAGATAGAAGTTACCATAGTCTGTGAGTAAAGAAATCACAATTGATGGAATTACAGCATAGACTGTGAGCAGAGAAATCATAGTAGATGGAAGTTACCATAGACTGTGATCAGAGAAATCATAGTAGATGGAAGTTACCATAGACTGTGAGCAGAGAATTCATAGTAGATGGAAGTTACCATAGACTGTGAGCAGAGAAATCATAGTAGATGGAATAACACCGTAGACTGTGAGCAGAGAAATCATAGCAGATGGAAGTTACCATAGACTGTGAGCAGAGAAATCATAGTAGATGGAAGTTACCATAGACTGTGAGCAGAGAATTCATAGTAGATGGAAGTTACCATAGACTGTGAGCAGAGAAATCATAGTAGATGGAATAACACCATAGACTGTGAGCTGAGAAATCATAGTAGATGGAATAACACCGTAGACTGTGATTAGAGAAATCATAGTAGATGGAAGTTACCATAGACTGTGAGCAGAGAAATCATAGTAGATGGAATAACACCATAGACTGTGATCAGAGAAATCATAGTAGATGGAAGTTACCATAGACTGTGAGCAGAGAAAGCATAGTAGATGGAATAACACCATAGACTGTGAGTAGAGAAATCATAGTAGATGAAAGTTACCATAGACTGTGAGCTGAGAAATCATAGTAGATGGAAGTTACCATAGACTGTGAGCAGAGAAATCATAGTAGATGGAAGTTACCATAGACTGTGATCAGAGAAATCACAGTAGATGGAATAACACCATAGCCTGTGAGCAGAGAAATCATAGTAGATGGAAGTTACCATAGACTGTGAGCAGAGAAATCACAGTAGATGGAATAACACCATAGACTGTGATCAGAGAAATCATAGTAGATGGAAGTTACCATAGACTGTGATCAGAGAAATCACAGTAGATGGAAACACCATAGACTGTGAGCAGAGAAATCATAGTAGATGGAAGTTACCATAGACTGTGAGCAGAGAAATCATAGTAGATGGAAGTTACCATAGACTGTGAGTAGAGAAATCATAGTAGATGGAAGTTACCATAGACTGTGATCAGAGAAATCACAGTAGATGGAATAACACCATAGACTGTGAGCAGAGAAATCATAGTAGATGGAAGTTACCATAGACTGTGAGCAGAGAAATCACAGTAGATGGAATAACACCATAGACTGTGAGCAGAGAAATCATAGTAGATGGAAGTTACCATAGACTGTGAGCAGAGAAATCAGGAAAGATGGAAGTTACCATAGACTGTGAGCAGAGAAATCATAGTAGATGGAAGTTACCATAGACTGTGAGCAGAGAAATCATAGTAGATGGAAGTTACCATAGACTGTGAGCAGAGAAATCATAGTAGATGGAAGTTACCATGGACTGTGAGCAGAGAAATCATAGTAGATGGAAGTTACCATAGACTGTGATCAGAGAAATCACAGTAGATGGAATAACACCATAGACTGTGAGCAGAGAAATCATAGTAGATGGAAGTTACCATAGACTGTGAGCAGAGAAATCACAGTAGATGGAATAACACCATAGACTGTGAGCAGAGAAATCATAGTAGATGGAAGTTACCATAGACTGTGATCAGAGAAATCAGGATAGATGGAAGTTACCATAGACTGTGAGCAGAGAAATCAGGATAGATGGAAGTTACCATAGACTGTGAGCAGAGAAATCATAGTAGATGGAAGTTACCATAGACTGTGAGCTGAGAAATCAGGATAGATGGAAGTTACCATAGACTGTGAGTAGTGAAATCATATTAGATGGAAGTTACCATAGACTGTGAGTAGAGAAATCAAGTAGATGAAAGTTACCATAGACTGTGAGTAGTGAAATCATATTAGATGGAAGTTACCATAGACTGTGAGCATAAAAATCAGGATAGATGGGAGTTATCATTTACTGTGAGTAGAGAAATCATATTAGATGGAAGTTACCACAGACTGTGAGTAGAGAAATCATTGTAGATGGAAGTTATCATTGACTGTGAGTAGTGAAATCATATTAGATGGAAGTTACCATAGACTTTGAGCAGAGAAATCAGGATAGATCGATGTGCACCAGAGAAACAAGTACGTTAAGAGAGGTTGTGTTCCTGTTCGATATCTCGTGACAGTTCAAAATAAATACTGTGTAGCCGAGCCATTGTTGACATGTCAAACTCTGCAATTGACGCAGTTATAGCCACGAAATCGGCCGGCGCGATCTCTTGAAATTGGTTCATGCTAAAAAACTGATAGCAGAGAAAAAGTCGATATCTTATTCTCACGAGAAGTGCTTCGTGGGTTGACTCGTGCAAACAGACATTTCTTGTTGCTGTCAGTAATAAAACAATACAGATCGATCATGGTTGAGGGAGTCAAGATCAAAATCAGACGATAAAAAGAGACCAGGATAAGAGTTAGAGAGAAAGAGAGGCTGGGGGAGAAACTGATGGATAAGTAGATAAATTGAAAGATATATAGAGAGAAATAGATTCGTAGGTAGGTAGGTAGATAGATAGACTGAAAGATAAGGAAATATATAGATGGATATGTAGACAGTTAGATATATAATTAGTTATATAAACATGAATATACATTTACATATTATATATATATATATATATATATATATATATATATATATAGAGAGAGACAGAGACACACAGAGAGAGATAGAGAGAGAGAGAGAGAGAGAGAGAGAGAGAGAGAGAGAGAGAGAGAGAGAGAGAGAGAGAGAGAGAGAGAGAGAGACAGAGAGACAGAGATGAAGACAAAAAAGTCCCAGAAAGATCTTTATAATGTGTCATCACTCACCTTCGGTCACCTAAGTGACAGTGGCAGAGAACTACATTGAGTTACAGGGTACAAAAATCGCCACCTATATAGCAGTGGTATTGAACCACAGTGATTTACAGAGTACAAAGATCACCTTTGAACTGCAATGAGTTACAAGGTACAAAGACCACGTATATAGCGGTGGTATTGAGCCATGGTGATTTACAGAGTACAAAGATCACATTAATGCAAATTGTAGAGGAGCACAGTGAGCCACATGGTACGCTTACACAGCACACCAATGTGTCACTTCTAGGGTAGCACGGTGAGTTATTACAGGCCTACCTATGTGGCAGTGGAAGGGGACCACATTCAGTTACAGGGAACACCTATGTGGCACAGGTATGGGACAGCAGTGAGTTACAGGGCACATCTATGAAACAGGGTAGGGGACAACAGAGAGTTACAGGACACATCTATGAAACAGGGTAGGGGACAACAGAGAGTTACAGGACACATCTATGAAACAGGGTAGGGGACAACAGAGAGTTACAGGACACATCTATGAAACAGGGTAGGGGACAACAGAGAGTTACAGGACACATCTATGAAACAGGGTAGGGGACAACAGAGAGTTACAGGACACATCTATGTGGCTGTGGCAGGGGACAGCAGTGATTACAGGCACATCTATGTGGCAGTGGTAACGGACCACGTTAAGATACATGACACACCTATGTGCCAGAGGTATGGGACCGCAGTGAGTTACAGCGCGCATTTATGAGACAATGGTAGGGGACAAGGGTGAGTTACAGGACACATCTATGTGGCTGTGGTCGAGGATCGCAGTGAGTTACAGAGCACATCTATGTGGACGTGGTTGTGGACAACGGTGAGTTACAGGACACACCTATTGGACAGAGGTATGGGACGCACTGAGCTACAGGGCACATCTATGTGACAGTGGTAGGGGACAACGATGAGTTACAGCACATCTATGTGGCAATGGTCGAGGATCGCAGTGAATAACAGGGCACACCTATGTGGCAGTGGTAGGGGACCATGAAGGGCTATAGGATACACATATGTGAAGGTGGTAGGGGACCACAGTGAGCTACAGGGTACACCTATGTGGTAGTGGAAGGGAACCACAACGAGTGATAGGGTACACCTATGTGACAGTGGAAGGGCACCACAAAGAGCTACAGGGTTCACCTATGTAGCAATGGTAAGGGACCGCAGTGTGTTACAAGGTACACTTATGTGGCAGTGGTAATGGACCACAGTTTGTTACAGGGTACACCTATGTGGTAGTAGAAGAGAACCGCAACGAGTGATAGGCTACACCTATGTGACATTGGAAGGGGACCACAGCGAGTGACAGGATACACCTATGAGACACTGGAAGGGGACCACAACGAGGATAAGGGTACACCTATTTGACAGTGGTAGGGCACCACAGCTAGTTACAGGGTACACCTATGTAGCAGTGGTAGTGGACCACAGTGAGTTACAGGGTACACCTATGTGGTAGTGGAAGGGAACCACAGCGAGTGAAAGGGTACACCTATGAGACAGGGGAAGCGGACCACAGCGAGGATAAGGCTACACCTATTTGACAGTGGAGAGGGACCATAGCGAGTGAGAGGGTACACCTATGTGACAGTGGAAGGGGACCACAGCGAGTGACAGGGTACACCTATGTGACAGTAGAGGGGGACCACAGCGAGTGACAGGGTACACCTATGTGGTACTGGTAGGGGACCACAGTGAGCTACAGGGTGCAAAGGTAATTTGCTTCAAAAACACAGGAATCTCCGACGTTTCTGAATTCACTTCGAAGATTTGCTGTTTTCTAAATCTAGCACTGAATCGTTTTCTTTAAGCACGATTAGATTTTTGTCTTTATTTGCATGCTAGAAGGTATAATTACCTTTATAAAAGCTGCATATGCGATTTGGCATTTGATAGCTCAGTTACAGTCAATTTTTTTGTTCACCGCTCATTTTGATGGTGATGGTTGTAATGTAATGGTGATGATGACGATAGTTTTGATATGACAGGTATAATTATGGTGATGATGATGATGTTGTGGATAAATAGAAAGTGAAAGTGTACAAGAGAAAAGACTATGGGAGAGAGAAGATGGCCATGATATGACGGTGAAAGACTATGAAAAAAAAGATGGGATAGCGTGTTTGCATTGAGGGGACAAGAAGAAAGGGTATGAATAGGCAAAGATTTAGAAGTCAAAAAAAAATTATACAAAGATATATCGATAGTCTTTAAGCAAATGAAAAAAAGAGTGTTAAAAGATTTCGCAGAGAATTATGGTCAGGATTGGTGGGTGGCCATAATTATACAGTTAAGACGCCAGGATAAAATCATAGCGGAGAACAGTGAGATTCAACAGTTAAAAGAAGAGGATAAAAAAGAGAGCGGAAAATAACAGTGAGAGGTTCAAATATTTTCAGACAAGAGCTGAACAAGAGGAGGAGAGAAGACAGCGAAGTACTACATTCAGAGGCTCAATACTTGTTTGGAGGCATCTAGACGAGACTATAGAATGAGAGTGGAGTACTTTAGTCTCTCTCTCTCTCTGTCTCTCTCTCTGTCTCTCTCTCTCTCTCTCTCTCTCTCTCTCTCTCTCTCTCTCTCTCCATCTCTGTCTTTCTCTGCCTCTGTCTGTCTCTCTCTGTCTGTCTCTCTCTCTGACTCTCTCTCTCCCTCCCCCTCTCTCTCTCTCTCTCTCTCTCTCTCTCTCTCTCTCTCTCTCTCTCTCTTTCTCTCTATCTATCTATATATCTCTGTCTCTGTCTGGCTGTCTGTCTGTCTGTCTCTCTCTCTCTCTCTCTCTCCCTTCCTCTTTCTCTCTGTCTCTGTCTCTGTCTCTCTTTCTCTCTATTTATCTATATATCTCTGTCTCTGTCTGTCTGTCTGTCTCTCCCTCCCTCTCTCTCTCTGTCTTTGTCCCTTATTCTCTTTCTCTCTATCTATCTATATATCTCTCTTTCTCTCTGTCTGTCTATCTCTCTTTCTCTCTCTCTCTCTCTCTCTCTCTCTCTCTCTCTCTCTCTCTCTCTCTCTCTCTCTCTCTCTCTCTCTCTCTCTCTCTCTCTCTGACAAACGCTAGAGCCAAAACCTGGTTTACAGAGCCGCTTAATTTGCCCAATCGCCTGTTAAGCCGGTGAAATGAAAGCCATGTTGCTGTGCGCCATCTAGCGAAGCAGCCGGTGATTAATTCTGTGCTGCTGTTATCGATCTCTCGCGCTGTGATTTTAATCGACGCCTGTAATTGACATAACATGATACAATGTATGCAGAGTGAGACACACACAGTGAGAAGGAGAGAAAGAAAGACAGAAAAAAAAGAGAGAGAGAGAGAGAGAGAGAGAGAGAGAGAGAGAGACTAAGAAAGAGACAGAGAGAGAGAAAGAGAGACAGAGGCAGAGATATACAGAGAGAGAGAGATAGACAGACAGACTGACAATAAGACAGAGAGAGACGGAGCTTTCATTGACAGTACGGATAAACTAACAAAAAAAAAAAGAAATTGAGCCAATGTGATGGAAAAACATTTTAGTCAAATGTAAAATGAATGGAAACACTTAGTAAACTCAATAATCTTATTGAAGACGTTTCTCAAGCTGCAGAAACTTAAGGTACGCAGTTTTGAAACCCCAAAACGTCAGAAAAGACTTCTCTCATACCGCACAAATCTGAGGGTGAAGCTCTCAAATCCCAGAGACCTGAAGAGGAAATTTTCCAAAAGTTATGAAGTATATAGTCAGTACACCGCCCAAATTTTGGAAATCTCGAGATATACTCTTTATTGTTACCACGTATTGCTAATCCTAAAAATTGGTCGCTGAAATTATGAAATCTTTTTTCAAAGTTTTATATAGACCAAATTAAAATGTGTCACCTGTTCCCTGAATTTTGAGATAGCGTGCGGGAGACCTTCCTCTTTACACCTAAGTGGGTAGTCCAGCGACTTTTTGAGGTGTCGCTTCAGCATTCTACACTATTGGCTTCCTTTCGCTCCTTCTCTGATGTGCATGTTTATTATTGTTCTTTTCTCAGGCAGCCCCACTGAGTAGATATTCTGAATGAGCGACCAACACGCGCTGTCCGCCTCATGTACAAGCACAATTATCTTAAAACTGTTGTTTAATTCAGGCTGTAAGAGATTGTTTCTCTACAGCCTGTTCTCATGTGCCTTATCTTGCGGAGGGCGTTATCACAAAAGGTCTCTTCAGCTTGCTCCATATCCTTTTGTTTACATAAACTTTCTTGTTAGCATTCGAATTGCTGGAGTGTTTAGGCTATGATATTTCTCTTGTTGCGTCGCTGTATTGTTGGTCTGAGATCTTAACTTCTGATATTTCTCTTGTTGCGTCGCTGTATTGTTGGTCTGAGATCTTAACTTCTGATATTTCTCTTGTTGCGTCGCTGTATTGTTGGTCTGAGATCTTAACTTCTGATATTTCTCTTGTTGCGTCGCTGTATTGTTGGTCTGAGATCTTAACTTCTGATATTTCTCTTGTTGCGTCGCTGTATTGTTGGTCTGAGATCTTAACTTCTGATATTTCTCTCGTTGCGTCGCTGTATTGTTGGTCTGAGATCTTAACTTCTGATATTTCTCTTGTTGCGTCGCTGTATTGTTGGTCTGAGATCTTAACTTCTGATATTTCTCTCGTTGCGTCGCTGTATTGTTGGTCTGAGATCTTAACTTCTGATATTTCTCTCGTTGCGTCGCTGTATTGTTGGTCTGAGATCTTAACTTCTGATATTTCTCTTGTTGCGTCGCTGTATTGTTGGTCTGAGATCTTAACTTCTGATATTTCTTTCGTCGTTTCGCTGTAATGTGGGTCTGAGATCTGAACTTCATGAATTAAAGTTGTCAACTTCTGATATTTCTCTCGTTGCGTCTCTGTATTGTGAGTCTGAGATCTTAATTTTTGATTTTTCTATCGTTTCGACTCTGTGTTGTGGATTCAAGATCTTAACTTCTGATATTTCTCTCGTTGCGTCGCCGTATTGTGGGTCTGAGATTTTGACTTCGCGAATTAAAGTTGTCAACTTCAGATGTTTCCCTCGTTTCGAGACTGTGTTGTGGATTCGAGATCTAACTTCTTGAATCGAAGTTGCGAATCTCCGTGCACACATGTTGGAGGTCTGTGTGATGTTTCTGCTGAGCTCTGTGACAGTGGCTGTTTAAAAGACGTGTCTTGATTCAACTGTGTCAGCTCTTCTTGTCTTTCTTCATTATGATGTTTTGGTAGCAAAAGGCTGTCTTTTCTGCCACGTTCGATTTTAGTTCTTCTATTACTTTAAAGAAAAAAATCGACATAAAAGCTGGAGCTTACTAAAACCTTTGGTCGTGTTCTCTATCCAAACCTGAAGCCCTGAGGTATACATGAGGTAAACCATTGCTAAGTCTCATCAGTCTCAGCTATGCCGTTAAGGACCTTATAAAACCAGAGATTTTCACTCACTAAATCTCTTAAACTAGTGATATACTCCTACAAAACTTATCAAATCTAAAGTAAACACTTCTTAAAGTCAATCTCTACATCATTCCTATTCAAACTTTCTTTGGAAGTCTATTGAGAAAACTTAAAAAATGAATCAATTTGTGAAATTATGCCTTGTCTACCACCGGCCATAGTATTCTATACCACAGCGAATTTTTTCGCTCTTTAGGGTCAGTAAGTTCACAGGCATGAACCTCTCTTTATAATTCTTCTCCTCTCCCTATTGGGAATCCTATCATTTTTCTTACTTTTCGGCCCGTTGTACTTTTGCATTCAAATCGCCTGTCAGTCTTTTCATATTGACTATAGGTCCGTAAGATACAGACCACTCCGTCTCCATATCTGACTTTTGTCCACCAGTTTATTCATCTTTTCATTCATTTATCATCATTCCATCTCATTTCCCTTCTTTGTTTTCAAATCAAATGAATAAACAACAATTTCATAAATCTTTAGATCTTTTTTCGACGCTATGATGAAATCTTTTGCACTGTATTTGCCTATCAGTCATTGTTTGTGCCCGTTCTTTTTTATGTTTGTTTTTTTTTTGTTTTTTTTTGTTTTTTGTTGCCTTTTTTATTTTTGTTTTGTTTATCTTAAATGTCTGAGAGAGAGAGGTGTGTGTGTGTGTGGGGGGGGGGGGGGAGGAGGGGCGACCGAAGTATGTGAGTGAGTGATATAAGACGTCACTAAAACTAAAGCGTTTTTCAAGGAATATATAGCAAGCCTCAGTAAAATTCAGAGAAAGAATAAAATAGAGTTAAAGAAAAAAAAAGAAAAGTTGTACCACGGTATGTCTGCTCCAGTGTCCAGCTGAGAAGGAGTGGAAGCCGTCCTTCTCTGGCCGATTGATGGCTGGGAAAAAACTGGGCGAGATGTCCCAGCATATTGCTGGCTGGATGTTAATTAAAACAGCACGGGGAGAATTCTGCCCTAAAAGTTAACAAGGCGCACATGATGAAGCAGCCGTATCGATCTGGGCGCGGAATGGGTCTCAGTGTTTATCACACAGCGCATGGCCGCTCTCGGCCGAGTAATGGGATCATTAATAAGATTTAACTCTAGAAATGTGTGGTGTGTGTAGGTATGTTTTACGACTGTGTGTGTAGGCATGTTCAGTCTTGCCTTACGACTGTGTGTGTAGGCATGTTGAATCTTGCTTTAGCACTGTGTGTGTAGGCATGATCAGTCTCGAAGAAAGTGTGTTTGCGTGTTCAGTTTTGTTACAAATGTGTGTGTGCATGTTTATTCTTGCTATGGAGAATGGAACTGTTCCACCATGATCAGTTGTTGTGTGGAAGCTGAATGGATCACGATATCAGGCCTTAATCCTGTTTCTTTGATTATACTGGGGTGACTGTCCCATTCTGGAAGGTCTGCTGAAACATCCCAGTCATCACAACCATCTAGAAGGCATTTTATCTGGTTTGTTGTCCTTACCGGCCTTCCATGCCATGACTTAGCGCCTCCGTCTATTGTGAAAATCAACGCGTTGGTTTTAGAGAGGGAAGTCTCTCCTTTAGCTGTGCTTATGATTGCGGCTAGTTCCTGAAGGACTCTGTTATGCCTCCATGTGTATCGTCCCTGGGAGAGGGCGATTTTGCAAGAGCAGAAACATGCTTTGTGGTCTGCCTGCCTTGGCATAGCGGATAAGTGGGGTCCTCTTTCTTTCCCCACCGTACCAGATTTGCGTTTGAGGGCAGGAGATCGTACACTGATCTGTTGAGAAAGCTGATCCGAAGTGGCGCCATTTGCCAGATCTCATTCCATGTGAGCGATTTTTGCAGGGCATTATCCCAGTTAGTCGATTGTCCCTGTTGAGGTTGATAGACTGCATTCTGAACCCTTCTGGAATCTTCATTGAGCCGTATCTCATTGATGACCATGTCTCTTTTCTCTTTCCCTTCTGCTTTTGACCACCACTTCACTGTAGATGGTCCTTGCTCTTTGCGGTCAATTTGAGTTTGCCCAATCACTTCTTTAATCTTAAGGCACTCTTTGGCTTTGTCTACGTCTTCGATAGCTTTCCATTTCCTACCCCTCTTTATGGTCGGTTGCAGTGTCTTCACAACCGGGTCCACGGAATCCTCTAACATAGAGAGTAGCCTGGCTTTGCCACATTTATACTCAAGAGAATAATTACACGAAGTTTGAATGATTCAGCATACACTATGTAACAATCAAAATGAACAGTCTCTGCCCTAAGTTTGCTGTTCAAGTTGGAATCACGTCGATCCAGTGAATAAAAAAGCTTCTGCGTCAATCTACCTCATGGATTCTCTCTCTCTCTCTCTCTCTCTCTCTCTCTCTCTCTCTCTCTCTCTCTCTCTCTCTCTCTCTCTCTCTCTCTCTCTCTCTCTCTCTCTCTCTCTTTGAACAGACATCTTTAGTTTCACCAATGAGACTTTTTGTATTTTAAAATATCTAACTGCAGTGTTTGAGTTTAAACTTATGCAATAAATCCACGCATAAATAGAAAAAAGTGTAAAAAAAATGGCGAACTTAGATAGAAATCGTTTAGCTAAATATTATCTACAGGAGTCATAATGGAATCCAGGTATATCCGATGGATTCATACTTCAAATAATGATAATGTATTGTGTAGGGGTCATTGTACTATCCTTCTTTCGGCATGTGTTTGCACCAATTCCTGCTTCTCTTATAATCCCCGAATCATGTCGTTCCTCACTCCCTCTCTTTCCATAAGAGAGAAAGAGAGAGAGAGAGAGAGAGAGAGAGAGAGACAGAGATAGATAGAGAGATATATTGAGAGATACAGACATGCAGACAGACAAACAGACAGATAGAGAGAGAGAATAGCTTTGTGCATTCAACACTTGCAGGAATAAGATAAAAAAAAAATAAAATAAAAAGGCAATATCCTTTAACCATTCTACTGTTGTAGCTTATTGTAAACAACACAGGCAACACTGGTACTCTTGTAGCTTATTGTTAACAATAATATCCTCAACCCTCCAACTGTTGTAGCTAATTGTTAACAATAATGTCCCATTTCCGTTCTACCGTTGTAGCCTAATGTTAACAATAATGTTCTAACCGTGCTACTGCTGTGGCTTTTTGTTCATATTCTGTAACCCTCCTACTGTTGTACCTTATTGTTAACAATAATGTTCTAACCGTGCTACTGCTGTGGCTTTTTGTTCATATTCTGTAACCCTCCTACTATTGTACCTTATTGTTAACAATAATGTTCTAACCGTGCTACTGCTGTGGCTTTTTGTTCATATTCTGTAACCCTCCTACTGTTGTACCTTATTGTTAACAATAATGTTCTAACCGTGCTACTGCTGTGGCTTTTTGTTCATATTCTGTAACCCTCCTACTTTTGTACCTTATTGTTAACAATAATGTTCTAACCGTGCTACTGCTGTGGCTTTTTGTTCATATTCTGTAACCCTCCTACTGTTGTACCTTATTGTTAACAATAATGTTCTAACCGTGCTACTGCTGTAGCTTTTTGTTCACAATAATATTCTGTAACCCTCCTACTGTTGTACCTTATTGTTAACAATAATATGCTCCAACCGTGCTACTGCTGTAGCTTTTGTTAACAATAATATCCTGTAACCCTCCTACTGTTGTACCCTATTGTTAACAATAATATTTTTTAACCGTTCTACTGTTGAAGCTTATTGTTAACAATAATATCCTGCAACCCTGCTATTGTTGTAGCATAATTTTAATAATAATATTCTTGCACTTGCGGTAGCATTGTAATCCTCTCAATGCGCTATATACGAAAAGGGAGAGAACTAGACGATTCTCTCGTAAACTGCTGAAATAAATACCGGTTGAGTTACGACCCGTAGGGAGATTTGCCTAAGTATTGATTGTACGTCAAAAAGATCATTTCAAATTAAGGAATAAGAATTTCAAGAAAGATAACACGAACTTGAAAATAAAACTGTTTCATTTCTTGAATCTTTCTGAGCAGAGAGGATGATCGATCTATTAGTTCCACTAAGACTGGTGAATTATTTAACACGGCAGACAAAAGTTATGCATATTCGACAAACTAGGCAACCGAAACCAGTCGTAGATTTTTATTGGAGGGGAACTGTGATTGAGTTTCCGTCTGTTTTATGCTGTGATAAAGAAACAATTGGCCAAAAAAAACAAAAAACATTGTACTGGCATCACAGCCAGGGGGAACTGATAAGGAACCTTTATCCTTGAAACACGTAGTTCTCTATAGTATTGTTATCACTTTTTGTGCTTTCTTACATCTTTTTGTATAGTAACAGTACTTGCTTTTATTAGATTTAAGCAACGTGTAAGAGTTGAGGACTTGTAAGGAGTGAACATAGAAAAAGCTGCAGAGGGATGGACAAGCCAAGAGCTGAGACAAGCGCTTTGAATTTTACTATGGAATGATATGTCGCACTAAAATAATGCTCTTACTTCGAAGCTTAACGCTTGAAGCCAAGCTTCTCCGTGGCCTTAATTTTAAAGAATTGAAATTAAATTCTTTTTCTGGCTCGCAGCACTTCGAGAACCATGACGAATGCCCACTAGGCCACTCGGTGCTCGGGTGGCCGAGCTCAAACTCTAGATTATTGTCTTACGTTAAAATTAGGCATTGACGAGTAAATTGTGAGTAAAAGACAACCACTGTTTAAGCTAATAAGATTAGGGAGTTTGTCACAGCAGATGAAGTGTCGAGGGAAATTAAGCGAGGATATGAGGATCGAAGATGATTTAGGCCCAATTACTTTATTTATCTATTCATGTCCAATTCGTTCCTTCCTAAGATTCTCTCTCTCTCTCTTCCCAACCTCCTCAATGAAAATAAAAAATGGGATATACCAATAGATTCTCAAGTCTCAAATCAGAAAAATCAGGCAATGTATTTAATGTACAATGTATTATAATAAAATATTTTCTTTTCTTTTTATTTTAAGAAATATAGTGGTCAGCAGATGCCAGCTCCTGCAAAGGATACATGTTAAGACCTAGAATAGGTCAAGCGTCATTCGAAATTTCATTTACACCCATCATCACTTGTTAAGGGGTCGACATAGTATTTTGCAGAAGAAAAGAGGAGTAAACAGGATGGGAAGGGGGGGGGAGAAGAGGCAGAGACATAAAATGAGAGAAAGAGACAGGGAGAGAAAGAAAGAGAGAAAAGAACAGAGAGAAATAGAGGCAGACATACAAAGACGTAAAGAGAGAAAGATGAGAGAAAGCGAGGGAAAGACGGAGGAACAGAGAATCAGACAATGATTTCTACTATATGTAATCCAGCATCTTCCTTAAAAATATGTATTTCTTGTGAATTAACTTTAAAAACAGGCGCTTACCCGAAGGCTACTAATTTTGATAGGTCGAATCCTAATTTGGATTTTATAAAAAAAAAAAAAAAAAAAAAATTGATTTAGTAAAATCATTTTACTCTTCACCTCTTAAAAAAAAATTACATGTAAAAAAACAACAAATCCATGAATGCTACTGCCTGAATTATGTGAGGTTCAAATCTGAAAGTTCTTAAAAATCTAGACAAGTCTATAAAAACATCATCACACTGATAATAGTGATAGGCATACGTCTAAAATTGAAATGACCAAACAGACATTTTGATAAAAGAAGATATGGAAGAGAGAAAGTAACATAAAAAAAAAAACAAAAAAAAAAATAAAACAAAACATAAACGCATGCACAACTGTGAAGAATTGGAATAAACAAAAGACAGGAAAGGACGTTGATTTAGCGTTAATAGCAAATTAGGATAAAATGGGATATCTGAAATTACAAATTTAATTTTTATTACATACACCAAGAATTTCATTTGTCTTGAACGGACTAGATCAATTAGGCTGTAGAAAACTTTTCATAAATTTTAAAAATAACGTAAAATAATATAGTCGCTTTATACCTGTATTGATACATATCAAATATCAACTAGTAAGAACATGGCTTCGTCCTCTCAACATCAATAGTGCAATTATGTACCAAGTTGGATGCATGTTTAAGTTCCTAGATCAACACTGTCGTGCCTCAATGTAACATTATGCGTTTAGATCGGATCAACAGATTTACCTGTATTTTCCCACCAGAATACAATAGTGTGCTTAGATAGTCAACAGATTTACCTGTGTTTTCCCACCGGAATACAATAATGTGCTGGGATAGTCAATGGATATACATGAGTTTTCCAACCTGTATGCAATAATGTGCTGGGATAGTCAATGGATTTACTTGAGTTTTCCAACCGGTATACAATAATTTGCTGAGATAGTCAACAGATTTACTTGAGTTTTCCCACCGATATAAAATAAATTATTATCTGCTGAAACAGTCAACAGATTTACTTGAGTTTTTTCACCAGTATACAATAGTCTCCTGAGATACAGTCAACGGATTTACTTGAATTTTTTTCACCGGTATACAATAGTGTGCTGAGATACAGTCAACAGATTTACTTGAGTTTTTTCACCAGTATACAATAGTGTCCTGAGATCCAGTCAACAGATTTTCTTGAGTTTTCACCAGTATGCAATAGTGTGCTGAGATACAGTCAGCAGATTTACTTGAGTTTTTTCACAGGTATAAAATAGTGTGCTGAGATACAGTCAACAGATTTACTTGAGTTTTTTCACCAGTATACAATAGTGTGCTGAGATACAGTCAACAGATTTACTTGAGTTTTTTCACTGGTATACAATAGTGTGCTGAGATACAGTCAACAGATTTACTTGAGTTTTTTCACCGGTATAGAAAAGTGTGCTGTCACCAGATTAACCTGATAAAAGCATTAACAATAACAGTAGTAGCAAGCATAACAATAATAATAATATTAATAAGAAAAAGAAGAAGAAGAAGAAGAAGAAGAATGATAACAACAGAAATGCAATGAGGACATTATTAAACACATGACAGCATGAGAGATAAGGTTGTTATTGATTGCCTGTTCTACTAAGTTTCTTTATTGTTTTTTTATTTGTTTATAGCAGTACAATGTAAAGCACATATATCTCTCAGTTTCACAATGAGATTCATACATGCCTATTGATATTTGTGAAAAAAAAAAAAACTTCCTGGCCTTAAATAAAAATAGCAACACATTTCTTTTGCCTTCCAAATAAGCATGCAATCTAACATTACTGATATCAAGTTTACCTTGTATTTAAGAAATGGATATAATTAAAATTAGGAAGCTGTTTTAAAGCTATAAATACCATCATATCATCATCACCAAAACATTAATAAAAGTCATAGAGAAGATGAATACAAAGAGTATGTCCATAATTATCCGTGTAACTTCCAAATACATTTAAATATATAACATCAAGGAAGCTAATTTAATAATAAGAGGTTCGTTATAGTCAATATCAAAGCATCCTCCCATGATTATACTTCGATCGGTTCATAGTAGCTTAACTGTTGGTATTACACAGGCTTAGGTTATGACACCTAGTGGCATCTTTGGAAGTATTTATTTGGCTTAAATATAAAGTACATGTATAATTCTTTTCTGAGAGGGCAAAATAGAAATAGTCTGAAATTTCAGATAGTCGTCAATTTTTTTGATTATTTGAAATTGCACAAAATAGGCGAGATATCTTCAGTTGATAGGTAACAAACATTCAACAATAGGTATGAATGCAAGGTAAACATGTAAGTCAAAGTGAGCTATTTAAACAAACTAAAAAAAAAAAATTTTCAAGTGATTGACGCACATCTACAGTTGACTCACAGTCATGCTCAGTCCAAATGAAAGAAAAATCGATGTATTTTTATTGAGGTAATCAATCATGTAAATTGCATGAAAATATCCTATTTCTCTTGAGAAATTATTGTAAAATAACCGCACAAAGTTTTCTGCTTACAGCTGCTGTTGTGCCCAATTTCAATAAAACAGTTAGGAAAGATGGAGCGCCAAACGCCTCAATTTCTCATCTTACAGCTGTAAACATCAAGAAGGTTCTTGCTCTATATTGTACTAAGTTGGGTCTTTTAACACTTCAAGAAAAGGAAATATGCCCCTGTACACACCAAGCAAGTATATGATAAATGCTGTGAGTTGTAAAATCAATGTAAAACTGAGTAACCTAAGAGGAACACTCATAAAAGTAAGAAGTACATGTACATGTACCATCAAATTGTCCTATGAATAGTTCTTGATGGGTCAACACATAGAACACGTCTTGGGTAGGAGACATAATGAAAACAAGTAATTCTGACCTGAAATATGATAGCAGGTGAGCTACATAATTTTCCTTAAGTGTGCAAAACAATTTTATTTTACATAAACTATAAATCTGCTTGTGAGTTTAACATCAGTTTCAGATTCAAGTCTTTGCAGTGGTTATATGATACACAGTCATATTAACTTAAGAATATTGCCTTTACAGTTGGCTGACACAAATACAGTTTTAATGTGTGTGATCTTGAGAAAGATACACATGGGAGTCCAAAAATGTAGGTGCAGGTAAAAGAGTTATATTAGGCTGTAGTAGATGAGAGGTCCATTAAATCCACCAAGCACATAACTCTGGGCACAGACAGTATTTGACCAGTTAGGTTCAGGTATTAGAGTTATATTAGGCTGTGGTACTAGTAGTACACACACACACACACACACTCACACACTCACACTCTCTCTCTCTCTCTCTCTCTCTCTCTCTCTCTCTCTCTCTCTCTCTCTCTCTCTCTCTCTCTCTCTCTCTCTCTCTCAAGTTTAAAAACCCTCGTAAATTTTAATGAGACATAATAAAAATTTAAAGCTTTTTAAAAAGTACAGTACATTGTTCTATATGTATATATTATGCTCCATGACAAGTAACAAACAAAAAAAAAAAGAAAAGAATATAATTTTTCACCTCACAGCACGTATGAGGCAGTAAATGGTTCTTAGTGTAGGACCCCACCCTACTAGTTAAGTGACATCGGTTGGGCTGGCTATTAGGAAACATTGCCCAATTTATGTGGTGGTGTTTCTACTCTCTCATCTCTATTGTAAAATTGTGAAGAAAAAAAATTGGTCATTTTTATTCCTTTTTTTCATTGTAGTCTGCTCTTCTTCTAATTGATTATCTAGTTTTTTTTTAGAATGGCTAAAGGATGTGAAGGACAAAATTAAGTGTTGCTGCTAGCAGTTCCCTGTAATCACCAAAGTTCTTGCATTTCAACCTTTGGTGCCTGCAATGATGTAGACAATATTTAAATCTTCTCATGAATTTTATACTGTGCTCAGAACACAACTATTTGATTTTTTAAACATAACATAACATTCACACAATTATGTAACATATAAAAGCGAGATACTTTTTTTTACATTATTGATGAAAAAATACGTATGCTTCTTTATCCATTTATAAATAATAAGAATTAAAATGACTAGAACATGTTTTGTTTTTCACTGTAATGTGCCTCTTATGATGCTACATGTTTCTATACGCTACATTAGAAGTTCTCAGGACTCCTCTTAAAAAAATTGAATAATACAAGTAATTAGAAATGAATTAAAAAAGAACAACATAAACAAGAAGAAGCAACACTAATATCATAATGCAATTACTGGAATGAATCAATGTGATATGAGAAAAAAATATATTGAAGATTATTGATTAAAAGAAATGTAGCAGTAATTTCACAACGAGACTTCATGTAACAGTTAAAAAACTAGGATTAGCACCTTTCCTTATAAATCATAATGTAAACAATAAGGAAAGAAAAACCTCTTGGTAAGTTCTGCTTTTAAAATCTTCATACCATTTTGTAGAGGGGGACCATCTCAGAGCAATGAAGAAAACATAAATGAAGGCTTATAAACAGTGCTGGGCACTTAGGTCTCACAGAATTAAAATGATTTTTTCTGCATAAATAGTAACTCAAATCTGATAACTGACAAAAATCTCTTTGCAATAATAAAAAAAAAGAACTTGGAAAACAAAAATAAATAATCCATTATTTTTCTTCTCAGAAAGAAATTACAATTATGGTGTATTAGTGCTAGACCTATATTTTTTAATATGTATCCCGATCCTTTAGAAAGACGAAAAAAAAAAACAGGAAAAAAAGGGATAAGCATGTGTTTCCCATATTTAACTTTTAAGATTTTGGTCCTTCAGTTTCTTACTTTCTTAGCACAGCTTTCAAACTTTGTGTTAACTTTTTTATTGCCCACAATAATTGGTCAGCTCCTACATACTAACAAGAATAAAGATAGAAACAGTATGTAAGTTTGAACTAGATTCTGAGGCATGTGTGCTACTCACCCAGTGCCAATCCCAGTTGATGAATACTTTCCTAACTACATAAATACTTGGAGACCATCAACAATGTTTGATTGAGAAAATGCAAAGACAGCACCATGAGGAATCAACTCTAAAAATCTGAGTTTCTCAAAGAGGTTAAGGTAGTTCAGTTCATAGATCAATTTCGTCTTCCTCAATCAACTTGCGTCTCTGGTACAGCCTGTACTGAATCTTCCAGCGGCGGTAGCTAAGGAACGCTGTGACACCATGGAGCAACATGAGGACATAGCCCAGGATCTGTGGGTAAAATATATACAAATAGATTAATTAAATACTGTTTTTATCATACATCGACCTTGCATACTTCATTGCCTGAAGGTGTACTTTCTTTTATGCAAAGCATAATTATATGCTGTGAACATGGTATCATCATTTTTATTTCTTTAAAAAGAAGTCATACTTTTGTCCTAATAAAGGTTGTTTCTAGATGCATCTGTCTAAAGTATTATTACAAGTATGCAATGATATAGACAATTTTAGTCTGCAATATTTCTTTGACTGTTGCAGTTATTAAAGGGAATTTTTCCCACCATTGTTTTGTTCTGGTTAAAAATTTTCTACCGTTGCTGCCATGGTATTTGGTGTCATTTCTCTCTCAAAATTAAAAAAAAGTTGACGCAATGAATAACCTGGTTGTAAGGAATCAATAGTACATGCAACCAACCAGATGTATGGAGTGGATTCATTCTACAAGCTGTTACTTAGAAGACAACTAGTCTAGCTACACTTGTAATTCAGCATATCAGTGGGAAGCCATGTTGGGGACAGGCAAGAAAGGATACATGGGTCCACAGATAGTGTTTTTTGCTGCAGGATTTGAACATCATGAGTTCAATAAATGCAAAACTTCACAATTGCTCAGCCTGTTGACAGCATTCATCTCTTACTAGGTGCTCCAAACCCAAAATATTTTTTTATGATTTGTATAGACCTTTTTCTTCTAAGAAGAATGCCACAAAAATCATCAAAATCGGATAATTTTGAAGAAAGTTAATTAAATTATTTATCTTGGCAAAATCTCGCCATGTAGTGTAATTTTACGAAACGCTCTGAGAAGACATTTTCAATTCATCATCAAAACATAGGTAACATTTGAACTTGTCTAAAAATAGCTAGAGACTCATATATTTTTGCAGAGAGACAGCTCAATTTTTTTCAAAGCTCTAGAATAGTAGAATTTTGATAAATTTGCATTTAAAAATGCCAATTTTTGGACCTTCGCGGTTTCGGGGAAAAATACCATATTTAGCCAATGATAAAAAATTCATAAAAAATTTATTTCTTAACAAATTTTCAACATTCGGGCATCAATTTAAAGATAAAATGTTGCTCTACAATAGGCAATCAACAAAAAAAGACATCAAACATAAGTAAGGGGTAACTTGTACCAGCAAAATCAGGTACTATTTGAATTTATTATATTTTGCGACGAACAAGAAGTTCCATTTGAATGTCAAAAAAAAAAAAAAAAATGTTTATTTCAAACCATTCTATGCATAGAGCCAAAAGTTGATACAAAAAATTCAAATCCAATTTAATGAGTTTGAAGTAAAGAAAAGGCAGATATTAAAAATTGCATGAAAAAAAAAGGGAAAAGAAAACAATTTGACCAACAAATTAATTTTTACTGTTAGGAACTGAAATATCATGTTCCATCATCTCTTGTGTACAGCCATCGTAATTACCAATTAAAATCATTATTTTGTATTGACATTAAGATCAAATTATAGCAAAGAAAATGAAGATATCAGCGAGGCAACGAAAACTGTAAAGAAAAAAAAATTGCCAACCAGAAATCCACTATAATACACTGAACCAATATTATCGGTAATAAATATACGACTAACAAAAAAAGCATGTTGTAAAAAATGCCTGGGTAACTTGTATTAACATTATTCAAATCAATCATGCAATGATCAAAATACATATAGTGCAGAAAATGAGATAGGGCCTATTTGTACGTTGAACAAGATACTGGATCATTCAGTACTGGTAGATACAAATTTAACAGTATTCTTATTGGTTTAGCGAAGATATGGTTTAAGTTTAAGAACTATTTCTTCAAGTTCAAGAGTACCATTCATTGTCAGGTGTTTTGCCTTGTTAATAATTTTATGAAATCTAATCTGATTTTTAAAGATTTCAATTTTATCAGCTGAGGTTCTTTTTTCTGAAATCAACCTGTCTAGCAAAGCATCAACTTCCTCTACACTTGTACTAACTCCCACCCCTTCTACTCTTTTCCTGATGTCATCCTCCTTGGGTATTTGGTAAACTTCTCTCTCGAGGAGTACACTTTGATTTTGAACCATTTTTTCTTTTATTTTAATGGAAAAATCCACCTGATGGAGCTTAGCTTCCTCAATCAGTTCTTTATTTTTTTTCCTAGCCATAGAAAATAGGCCAGCTCTTACTTTTGGACTTTTCTTGTCTAAAAATGAACTTGCTGTCTTGTTTCTTTTTAAACAATGGGCAGCTTGTAACGCATTATGCTGTAATTTGATGTATTGCTATTGCTCTCCTCACCCCGCGTAGATGCGTAATTTTGGGTAGCCGATCGACTAGTTGCACATTCTTTACACACCTGATTTAAAATTCCAAGAACCAAATCTATATCACAGAAATTTCCAGAAATGAATTGATGTACAGAATGAAAATATTTATCTTGCTGCATCGTAAATTTGGAGCCAAACAAACCATGATAGTTCACATCTATCAATTCAGATGATTCCTCAGAGTCAGACCATTTTAAACGATGGCTATACATTTCTTTCACAAAAATATCAAAATCTGTGCATGAATTAAGAAGTCTCCAATAAGGACCACTTACTTTAAGGTTAATAATAGCAGCTTCAGCAATGCAAGATATCAGGTTTTTATCCTATATATCCTGCGTCACACTTTTCACTTTAAGATTCACATGAGTAGGCAACACGCCAGACTTAAACGAAGGAATAGTACTCTATGGACAAAACTCTTTCCACTCCACTCTGTAACCATTTTTTTTTATCCCCCCTTGGCCCCAAAATATCATGCAATGTTCTGATTAAGCGGTTAGTGGCTGTTTCCCCATCACCAAATCTAAAAAAGGCTTTATCTTTATCTCTGGCAAGTGGCTCTTCAGTGCTTTCACAGATTTTTTTCAAGTGAAGTAAAAGCTTTATCACATGGGGATGATAGGCTAAATAAAAAATGAGCATTACAGTGTAAAAAGTTGATCTTAAAGTAGATGCCTAGTTCAGACTTTAAAAAGTTTTCTAATTTGGAATTGAAACATTTCATATTAGCGGCCCTATCACTCAAAGTGCTGCTGATTTTCCTTTTAAAACTTAAGAAAAATTTGATCTGTGCTTCCTCTAGTTAGGTCACTATAACATTTGCAAACTTTTTTCAATAAAGCAATTGTTACATCCAAAATTGTGTCACAGTCTTCAGTGGCAACAAGTGTGAAAGCTGATGACTTACATTAACAACCTTTTTATGGTCACGTGATGTACCATCTAAGTGAAGAGTAACATTATTACTTTCAAGCACCCTTTCAGCAACTCGAAAATTAGCTATGGCAAGACCTTCAATGTTCATATTCAGGCAGCTTTGAGCACAAGGCAAACTTTCAGAAAACTGATAATCAAATGTATGCTTTGCCACAATTTCAATGACCTTTTTGACATTGCCTCAGACTGCAATAAGATAGCAGTGCGGCATACATTATCTGCATAGGTATTATTTTCCGAGGTCTTAATGGACACATCACGAATAAGTTGGTTATAGAGGATTTTCTTATTTAATTCCCCATCGGTTATGGTCAAATTTCTCTGCTCTTTTTTGGCATCAATAAGTTTCAACTTTTATCTTTGAACATTATCTTCTAGTTTTGCGATTGCAGATTCTTTATAATCAAGATCAAGTTTTCTTTTTCTTGACACCTCTGCAATTTTTCTTTTACCCTCCAAAATCCTCCTTTCTGCTCTCCAAAATTTATGTCTGTAAAAATTTATCTCCCACTTTCCTTTAGGCTACTTTTAAGTTCTGCGATCTCAAAATTCAAAGACATGTCTTCAGGCATTCCGCTGTCAAAGGCTTCTTAGTTCACGGCGACTAACTACCCAACTTTTAGTTCACTGGGCGAAAAGCCATTTGCACGACCGCTCACGGGCCCACCAGGGTCAAATCACGGTCAGGGGTCATAAAATTTTATCTGTGCAAGACTGGTGCGCCAGTCAATTTTCTGACTGATATTTTACATTTTCTTATAACTTTAAGACCAAGGAACTTGAATTAAATGATATCCAATCATTATTTTAACTTTAGGAACATGCAGATAAAATATAGCCGTTTTATTTGATACATTTTTGTATGAAATATGCACGATTGTCAGTTACTTACAAATGGTCAAAAACTAGCTATTTTTTTCAAATGGACTGTGAAAAAGCAGGAGTGGTTAAAATTTGAATAACTTTTATTTGCAACCAACATTTTTCTTCAAAGTAATAAGCGAAAATGAAGTAAAAATTAAGCTTACAGTGGTATGAAAATCAGCTTGAAATGTACAACCAAATTGTCAGTAGGGGATGTTTTAGAGGCAGTTGGTAGATAACAGGCTGATCATCTGGGCTAGGGTGTTAGTTTATCTTTAGCTTGTTGGTGCGTTGATGATAAGGTTTGTTTTCATGAATTAGTAATAAAGTGACTGACTGTTAAAAGGAGGTGTGTTGAGCAACAAAGAAGTTTATAATGCTAGAAGAATTGAGTTTGCTTGCCACAATGTACACATTATATACACACGAATCAATTCAAAGGTTTGTTAACATTAATGTTAACACTTGTTAGATTTTGGTTGTTACAATCTATTCTTAGGGAGCTTTGGGTGGTCTGAAAAATTGATGTCTCCATAGTGAAAGCTGTCTTTGTTCTCTCACGTCTGATACCTCTTGCCCTGTGCTCTGTTTTGGCTATCATAGAATGTAACATTTTCCCTCCCTGTTCCCCATTAAATCCCATAGCAAACCTATGGGCCCTCATCCAGCTCATACAATGCTTCTCTAAAATATGATGCTTAGGGGTTATTTTGTTTGGAAATGCATTTTTGTAATGCTCCATTTATAATCCTATAACTTCATCTGCCTTATCTATGTCTGTTGAGAAACTGGTTGCGAGTGCGAGGCTGCTACATATACATCCCGGAAGCTGTAGTTGATCTTGTTATACTTTAATTCTAACTGGATTACTTTGGTGATGAGAGATTCTTGTTACGCGTTTGCTACCACTGTGTCTATTGCTGTCTTTGTTAGTTGTTTGCAGATTTTTTGGCTTAAGTATCGGTGGCAAAGATTTCATATAAAGATTCTGCCATGAAAAGCTAGTCTAACTTGGTCCTTAGCATCTCTAGCTAGGCTTTTTTCCTTTTCTTATTTGCACTAAATTCAAGCATCTTCTGCCGCACAGTCTGCACAAATTTTCAATCTGTCAGTATGGTTCTTTTGCGAATGTTCCAGTATGCTAAGCTACAAAAACAAATGAAAAGAGGTTTTAACTCATGCCCACATGAAGCAAAAATCTTACTGAAAAAAAAATTATCCATCACTGTATAGCAATGTTTACTTCAAATGTGTAACATTAAGACCCTATGAAACTAACACATATTTTTCATAATATACGACTGGCGAAAATTTTCTATGACAAACCATGATATGGAAAGCCTCAGTTCAAAGCTGCACAACGCTTTTATTTTTTTACATTTTAGGATACGGTTTTCGATGTTAAAATCTTCAAAGAAAAACGAATTGAAAGCAATAAAAAAAATTGAAATCGTTGGTTGCAAAATTTAGTTATTATTAATTAAAATTTGCACTCACTTTTTTCTTCACTTCATGAAACACACTGTGCGCAATCGTTAATAAAACTCTCACTTCTTAATGGATTTGAAAGAAACAAACACTATATGAAAGTAGAAAAATTAAAGAACAAGGCTGTGGTAAACATTTAAGCATCCACATCGTAGATTACGCATAAGGACTAGGTGATATTGCTTCAAAAATCATCACTTTTAATCGGACCAGTTATCTCCCCTTGCGTCACTCGCTGGAAGGGCCATAAAACAATTCTTATCAGCGGCACTCAGGGTGGTCACCGCATATCAGGGTTAGCTAGTGGTCAATCTCCCACCTTTGCGCAGGTAAAGGCAACAAAGAAGGAAAAACTAAAGATCCACTTTTGCAGCAGTTTTAGTCGCCGTGAGTTACAATAAGTGAATCCTGGATTTCTAAACAATTAAAGCATGAAGAGGAACTGGTTGGCTTAACAAAACTTTTTCTCTGTTGGTGTTAAATTGTCACTCCAAGGAAGGAGCTTCATCTTCAATGAAATGGCGATTGCAAAAATGACTACAATCTGCAGGCTTTTTTTTGGCTACTCTGTACCCTAGCATAGTCTTTAATAAGTTTACCCAACTTTTGTGGAGTCACAGATCTTCCAGAAAGGTGCAATATCCAAGCTTATCTTGTAGACTTTCGAAGTTTTAGTTCTTTGAGGGCTAGATCAATGTCAATGACAGTTTTGTTCATTATGTTGTAGTTGAGAAGACTTGATGGTGGTGTGTTGGGATCGTAGACCTTGTGATTCCGTAGCAAGACAGTGTTTCAGAGAGGAAGTCGAAGTCCACACCCATAGCCAAAAAGGGTTCCTTGTCTTCTGCTTTCAAGAACTTGGTAAGGGCAGACTCTACAAGATGTCTCACTCTCCCTCTCTGGATGTTTGCCCCAGGACAGATTTTTAAGAGCCATTCCTTAATCTTAAAACAGCAGACATTGAGATAGAAAAAAGTACGTTCAATGTACAATTTTGCAAATGGCATTGAAAAGTTTCATATTTTAATGCGCAGGATATTTAAAACCATTTTTGCATTACAAAATGAAATTGAATTTCCAAGAACAAATTAATGTGATATTTTCATAATCGACCAATAGGTTTTCTTCAAACCTTAAATGCCATTAAATGGTGATTTCAAGGTTGGAAAGAGGTTAAAAAGGAAAGTAAAAAAAGGATTAGTAAACAAAGGAAACATGTCAAAGTTGCCCATAATTATATAATTACCAAGGACAGCTCAGTGACCCTTTTTTGTACCATTATCCACGATGGGTATCGTAGTTTCAACTAAGTCATTTAAAAGTGAATGAAACCAAAGCCAATCGATTCAGTTACTTGTGTCCAAGGCCTAGAGCCTTCCTCCTTCAGGTAAAATAACAGCACCAACAGCCGTTGAGTAAAACACCCATCACGCAAGTGCTGAGGTAGATCTGGTCGTCTGCCCATCCCAGAGACAAGATAGGTATTTTTGAGGCCCAAAGAATCCTCCTGATCTGAATCATTAATAAAAAGAAAAAAGATTAGAACTGTGTTAAAAAGAACTAATTTAGATCTATCTGAAAACTTTTACATTGTTTAGTTTTTTCTTTCTTTACATTTATGATCCTAAAATCAGACATATGCATTATTACATAGGCCTTTATTTTAACTTGGAAATCTAAATTTAGAAAAATATTAGGGACAGGTGATTAGAATGAAATGAAACAGCTCAGGATGAATAAAGGCTGCTCTGGTATGAAACATCACTTCGTAGCCAACGTAAACAATTCAAATAGTAAAACTTCCAATTGAGACGAAAATTTTTTTCTCTACTGAAAACTTGGCTGTTGCCATTGATATCATTCAATTTAACCCCCTCCCTGCTTCTTTAAATACACGACACAATAATATTATTTTATATTTAGCCGGCCCTGTTTTGCCCGTGAAGAATCTAGATTTAGATCCATTAGCACATGAACCGCATCTTCACTTGATACAATTGGCGATTAGATATCTAGTTTCAGCCGATTGCAACTATAAAAAGATTGGATAACAAAACATACATATGCTTATATAGATCTAAACATTCTTTTATAAAATTCTACATATATCTACTTACCAATTAATGATTTGGGATCCATGGATGACCCAGTTTAATAAAGATTGCAGTCCAATGTTACACAGGGCTGACTCCCGAACGGCAGCCGCCATTACTTTCGCATATACAGTTTGTGGCACTTTTTTCCATTACTTTGATGTGATTTTCCACTTGAAATTTTTACTTTGAATTTTCAGCGAGAAGGATCAATTTTTATATAATGCATAAGTAATACGAAAATAACCGTCTTCTTATTCTCTATCTATATGACCTAATTGCAAAAACATGCTATTAACGGCAATCACAAGACTTAAAGAGAAAAACAACATCACTTGTTACGCAGTTTGCCCCGCTGCAATTGTTCGCTATACCTGACCTCTTTTAGGTTGATGTAAAGTAAATCCGTAAATCGTTGCCGTTTGTTTAAAAATACACATAGTTGGAAAGAACTTGAAGAGACCTTTATAATCATATAAATTTTATTATTGTGAGTGCAAAATTACCAATGCAGTGCGTTATTGAACTTGAGTGTTATCTTGCAAAATATCGGCGCTAGGCCGACCATGGGACGGGTTTGGAGAACCTATTCTTACCACAGAGGTCATCAGCTGGTTGATGGTTTCTCTTGAGACACCAGTGTTCATCTTTTGGTAGAAGTCAAATGCGCTGGCCACCAGTGAGGAGCCAACCAGGAAGAGAAATGCAAACAGCGAGTAAACAACCATATCCTGAAAACATGACAGCCCAGAATCAGGGAAACTTGCACTGTATAACTTTACCATTTGCAAAAATATATTACTAATGTAGCAGATGAAATATATTTTCATGAATCTGTGCTTAAGTCAATTTAAAAGTAGGAGACGAAGATATCAAAAAAAGAGAAAAAGAGAGAGAAAAAAAAAGACAAAGAGGGAGAGGGAAGGGGAAATTAGTGGAAGAGAGAGAAAGAAAGAGAGAAAGAGAGAAAGAGAGTAAGATAAAGGGAGAGAAAGAATTACTGGGAGATACAATTATACGATGTTCTATGTCAATTAAATAGAATTCAAAAGAGCTATAAGTAGATTTTGAAAATATGAACAGCTATACACCTGAATGATTATAAAGAACTGATTGCATAATCCATTTGATTGCGAGACAGCTAAAAAAAATTAAAAAAAAAGAGCTGACTGTATACTCCATTTCTTCACAAGAGAGTTATAACATACAAAACAGATCCATTCTAGGCCAAGCACAGTAATAAGCGATGTGAGATGTCCAAACAAGGTTGCCATGGTTATCAACAACGTGAGCACCAGCACAAAGATCATGATGCGAAAGTGCCAGCTGAGGGGCAAGTTGAGTAGTCCCCCTTCCTCTCTTCCAGCGCTTGTCAGGCACGATAAGGTGGCAAGTGTCATCACCTTAAACAATTGGTAAACATTGGGTTACAAGGTGTGACTGTTGTCTAAGTTAATAACCATGCTTTAGTCATTGGCAGTGACTGTTGGTTTTAAAGTGAAGGAGTTGTTGTAGCGGCAGTATTTGTCGTTGTAGTAGTAGTAGCAGCAGCAGCAGCAGCAGCAGTAGTAGTAGTGTGTTTTGTAGTAGAAGTACTTTTAGTAGTTGTACTAGTAGTATTAGAAATAGTGACAGCGGCAGAAGAGGTAATTCTAATAGTAGTAATTACCATGATTTACCTATTGCTTATTTTTCTTTATTTTTCTTTACTTTAGAACAAGTTTTATGATTCAAGGAAGAGAAAAATTTGATGTACACCTGTGTGAGACCTTAAGTATACATATATTTACCAACTGTAGCACTTGTAAGAATCCTCCACATGTGGCGAGGTAGCCAAAGTTCCAAACCAGAATCACTCGCTGTTGCAGCTTTGACTCTTGACGTGCCAATGTCCCAGGATGCCTGTGGTCCTCTTCCTCTTCATCCTCCTCTGGAAAGTACCCTGTATAACTGCTCTCTCTTCCTGATGCTCTACTGATTCTCCTGCTACCAGTCACGTGATCCACGCTTGGATTGCTGCGAATAGCCTGCTGCCTAGGGCTTGTGTCATGCGCCACAGAGATGCTGAGGGCTGCTGAGGGGGCAGACATCACAGGGAGAGAGGGGGCTGGGTTAGCAGGTCCGTCATAAAATGGGTTTGTGATACTGGTACAGGAGGAAGACTGCGATTGAGATGGAGAGGAACTGAACCGTGACAGCTCCTCACTCAATGTTGCATTGTCTGGCGTGGTCACTAGCTCTGATCGTAAGAGATCACCATCATCATCTTCCCTAAATGAGGTAATAGCCTCCTGATCAGTCATATTACTGTGGCTGTCTATAATTAGTTGGTAAAAAAAGTATTGCACAGCTTTTTACACTATCATCTCACTAGTGTGTCTAAAACCATAAGCAAGTGGTATCTCTGCATCATTTGAGAAGAAAATTTTAATCTGCCAAAATGTGAGAAAAACAAACAAAAAATTAATTTATTACAACAATCTGAGAAGGACAAAGAATTGGTCAGAAAAAACCTGAAAATAAACTTCATGCTAGGTGGGACTTTTGGCGGTCAACATGAGACCCAAAGAAAGTTGTTTGTTTTTCAACCCTCAAACGCTTTCTGATAAATTTGCCTTTTTTAACTAAATATCTGTGTCTATAGCAGGTAACAAAGAATGCCAACTCATTTTTCAGTATAACAGGCGACGCAAATCCTGCAAAATGTCCTGTGTCATTCCAGAAAGTATTGAGTATCTTCTAAATTTTCAGAGAGGCAAATTACACCACAACCACATTTCCAAACTCAGGATTCAAATCCTTATTGTAAAAGATGAAATTTTTAATTTAACTTCAAGATACTTGAAAAAAAAATTTTTTTTTCACATAAACCTCTCCCGTCAGTAGAAACAACTCAGAGATGGAGACAAAAGCACAAGGGAGACAGAGCAGCTATCATTCAATCTCAGGGAACAGGGAATTGGTCTCTTTGCACCAGAGCTTCAAATTCAGCTGCTACTAATTCTCACAGCTGCTGTGAGTTAGACACGATGCTTGTACCCAGGTAAAATTTTATTACAATTACTTATATCATTACTATTATTGTTATTGTTATTGTTATTGTTATTATTATTATTATTATTATTATTATTATTATTATTATTATTATTATTATTATTACTATTCCTATTATTATTATTATTATTATTATTATTATTTTATGATCATTAGATAAAATTTGACAAAATTAAAATGCCCACAACAAATCAGGTGCCGTGATCTTTAGTGTTGGCGATCATGACCTTCCTCGCATCTCTATCCCTTTCAGTGCTTCTGTCACTCTTCCTACTATGAGCCACTTTGTTAGTCGATCCAGCATCTTTTCACGCTGTTCTCTTCTCCTGCATTTTCTCTCGATCATTCCAGCTGTGACAAGATGTTCTAGTTTCTCTCTTTTCAACACATGTTCAAAAAAAGGTCTCTTGAGTTTATGTATTCTATTATCTTATGAAAGATCACTCATAAAATGTCCTTTAAAACACTTTAACTTCTGGATAGCTTTTAAAAATCTAAAACGCCTTTTTGTTAGTTTAGCAAGCTCTGTGACATCAATTCAGTTTTAAGCACCACGTCATTGCTGGTCAATAAGCTTATAAGATACATAGATCCTCTGTGGAAGACATATACAACAATATTTTGACCTATTTAACTCTTAGAGTCCGTGCCCCAAATTCACATTTGGACGGAGGCCTTAAATAAAAGCCTCTATGAAGAGTCTATCTAGCGGCCGCTTGTCCAAAACTGAAACAAGATCGGACATACACTGTGGCCCCTTTGATTTAAAGAGTTAATCTAGATCTAAATCTAATTGATCAGACAATCTCAGAAAAACATGTTTATACAATATATATTGCAGTTTCTTGTAATAGTGTTATAGACCAAAATCTTTCGCAAATATTTTAATATTTATACATCCTCTAATTTGTGTTTTAGATAGTTTGTTTTTGACGTATTTGATTCCGGAAAGAAAGAGGATAAGAATGTCTTTATATTGGATTTTTCTCCAATTTCAGACAATAAATCACATTGTCTAGGTTTCTTTAACTTTTAAGCGAATACTTTTGCATGTCAGTTATTTTTTGCACATGCTCATAAATTCAGGAAATTAACAAGTTATTTTTTGCGCATTCTCAGAGGAGCAAGAAAATAGACATTCAAAGGATCAGTGCATTCACATTTTTCCTCAGGTATTGTGTCGGTCTTTATACAGTGGAAACCTCAAAAATTGCAGTCTGATTATTCAAATTTCTCATAAACTGAATTTTGTGAGCAGATAGTGTGAGTGAAGTTCATAAGCAGTGGGGGAATGAAAAGCGAGAATGTATGTGCCTTAGCCTTGGCCTTAGATTTAGCCTTGGAACTATAAAAGACGACGAACACGAGGGTTCGCCCTCTTTGCACATAGCATTTTTGTTGAGAAAGACAGGAGATTTTACATCTGTAAAACTAAATCGGGAGAGGTGAGAAATTATAAGATCTGAATCAAGATTTTGATTTTAATTAATATTAACGTAAATTGTAAAATAATAACGAATTTAGAGATTTAAAGAAATAATTAATTCCCTATCAGAAGTTTTTCTTTGTTATGTCTAGTAAATCATGATATTGTTGATTGTTGTTAATATAGATCGATTGAATAGCTGATGCTAAAGTAAAAACTGTTTTCCTATTCTGTTGCAGGAAAAATTGTAATAAAAATTTAGCCCCGAACAGAAGAAACTAAAAAGAAACAAAAATTAACAAAATAAAATTATCAAATCTCCTAAGTTTCAACATATGAAATTATTATTGGCAAAAGTGAAAAAGCAGTTTGTTGCTTCATCAATAAACAAAAAGAAAGAAATTGTGTCCTAAGTGACGAGGAAAAAAAAAAAATTTATACTTATTCTGATATGTCATAAAGAAAACGGAACTCATGAACTGATATATAAGAAGAGAAATTATTATATTCTGAAAAGACAATTTTGTTATAAAAGAAAGAGAAGTCAAGAAAAGGGACTATTAAAACAAGGACTGGTGTGTGTTGACAAACAAGAACTGGTGTGTGTGAACGAACAAGGACTGGTGTGTGAACAAACAAGATCTGGTGATTGGAAGCAAGAAATGGAATGTACAAAAAGAAAAATGTAATAATAAGATAAAATATACATAAGAATTAAATAGCGTAGGTTTAATTTATAATTTTACTTTATAGAGATGTTTATTTAGTTTATAAAAATCATTGTTTTGTTTTTGTATTATGTATAAGGGGGGAATTCATTAGAATAAATATTGGAAATCTAAAATAGTGTTGGGTTTTTATTTTGTCACATAAGTCTATATATATATATATATATATATATATATATATATATATATATATATATATATATATATATATATATATATATATATATATGTTTGTAACATAGTTAAAAGAAAATTTATTATGGATTATAATTAAACTAAGTAAAAAAATTTGTTTTATAGAATTTGAGTCCTTTGCAAGGAATTATAATCAAATTTTATAAATTAGAGTAAAATTATGTATCCCTATTAGTTATAATATAGTGAGTACGTTAGAGAGGAGTTTAATCTTTTACATGGAGGGGACATGTATAGATAGAAGATAGAAGATACTTTAGCGTGGGGGATATATATTTACAGATAGGTTGTTTTTTTCCTTTTGGCTTTGTTAGAACCTGACTCATATTTCGAAGTCTTTCTGGTTCGATTCTCTTAATTCGAAGTCAATACCACCCCTTAAAGCATTACAAAAGTACTAAATTATGTGTGTCGCTGAAGCTGCAAGCAGTGCTAATCACTGCCCTAGGAGTAAGAGGGAACTGACACTTTGAGAAAGTAGTGCCAGTACATGTAGTAACACTGATAATGGTAGCAACGTGGACCAGGAGAAATGGAGAGTTGCTCGTTGCAGGCATAGAACACACTCATTCAACGAGTCATACGTTCAGTTGTATACCTTTTTTATAAATCGAATCCTCTCAAATTGAAGTTTTAATTGATTCCAATACAATTCGAAATATGAGGTTTCCACTGTATTACTTTTTTTTTATTTAAGTTCCAGGATAGCATGGTTACATATTATGAAGGGTGCTTTTTAATTTGCTTAGAGGTTATTATATATCTATAGTCTTTCAGTTTCATATACCTTTCATCCTCCTGCCTCTGGAGTAGACCTACCCTAGATCCAATGTATCCTGTGCATTAGGCCTACTTCAGTACTTGGTGGACATAGTAACCTAAATATAGCCTCTAAATCATCATCCAATTTATTTTCATTAGGCCTATAATCTTTACATGAGGACTATGCCAATCATGGTGGATCTAGATCTAGATCTAGTTGAGCCTCAAAATCATCATCCAATTTATTTTCAATTACAGGACGACTGAGGTAATCACGAGGAATCAAGATCTAGCCTGTAAATAAAGCATCACCCAATCTACTTACAATAATCTTCATATTTAGAATGAGACAATCACTATGGATCTTGTAAGCCTATAAATTATCATCCAATATATTTTTAAGAACACTCTAGATCTTGAATCGAGATTTGATGTTACTTAGATCTCTATATATATCAAGATTTTAGACTTTGCTTCCCTTTGACCACTGAGCTTGATCTAGATTCTAGATGTCGATCTGTACCAGAAAAAAAGAGATACTCTGATAGATCTAGGTGTAGTTTACGGTTACATCAAGATCCTGGTTAGATCAAAGGCATCTTGAATATGTATCGTGTGTCGTCTCCTGTTTCTGATCACAGGACACTATTAAACTAGCTGATTTATACATCTTGTTATTGTATTTATTTATTCTATTGGCTAGATTTTGTTTCTTATTAGGTTGTACTGTGAGGACAGCTGGGTTTCATCGAAATACAGTTCTAGTTGTACGGCTGTTCCTGCAGTTTCGCATTTTCGTATGAATAGCTCCACACACCCACAAAACTGAGAGTAGTGAAAAATTGCGTGGAGGTCTTTCATATCAATCTTTTTTTTTATTTTCAATTACCCAAAGTAAGCAGTTACATTGTGCTTTGAAGAACATAGAATGCAAAGTTGTTGGATTACATTGTAGTTGTTACGCCCATTTAATTCTTGATCAAAACTTATTGTACAACTCTTTTGAAGTGGAAGGGATAAAAGCAGTTTCAAAATAAATTCGGTCTAGGATTTTATTGACCAGATACAGATCTAGATTCTAGATCTTCCGAACAAGCCTATAATTTTAAGCATTTTTCTTTTTTTAATCAAGAACTAATGTTTTGTTTCAATCAAAAGTATTCTATTTCTAGACTGGGAGGTTAGTACATTCTGGTGTTTGAAAGAGATTGTTTACGGCTAACTTTTTGTCTATTTTTGTAGATTCAGATTAAGTTAAAATCACACGAAGTAGATTATCTATACATGTATTCACTACATACAATGGTCCTAAATCAATAAAAAGGATAGACATTATTTTGTATTTTGCTATACTGCCAAAATAGCTACATCACTGTCATCAGATTTTACAGGAATAAGCAGCGCAACATCTCTTGTTTTTTCTGAGTCATAATATCAAAGTTTTTCCTACCCTTCCTTCTGTTGACACCTCTCCATTTGTGTTCGTGTTGGGCTGATATAAAAGTAACGAAACTAGAGGATCATCGTTCAGATTGATTGTGGCCATTAGCTAATATTAAGTAATTTTATTGTTACTCTTTGCTGTTGAACTGATCAGTGTTGCAGGTTTTAAACACGTGTTAGAATTTTGTGTTTGTAGCATTATCACATTTTAAAATTAATTAAACTGCTTCAATCTTGTAAAAACAATTACACTTACAGGCTAAAACAATCAGCCAGTGATTTTTTTTTTCATTTCTTTTCACATATAAATGGTGTGATATACCCAGTTATCAGGAAAACATGTAGTTGAAGAAAAGGTGTAAGGTTGTAATACAACCAGTTGTCAGTGATCAGTACCGGTAATGACATTAAAAAAAAAGGTAAAATTAGAAAGAAAAAAAAAAGGGGGGGGGGGATAACCTTAACATGACATATGAATTTGCATAATTACATACTTCCTCGCGAGTAATTTGAGGAGTAGATGAAGTTTGATGAAAATGAAAGAGAAGGAGCCGGAGTGATAATTTTCTCAACAATCAAATCTGTTTCTCTCAACATTTTCTCTTTCGTTGTCTGAGATTGCACTCTACATACTATTCTATCTTTTGGCAATTCATTTTCAAGGTGTCCGAAGTTGCAGTTCCCACCCCTTTTTTCCCCTCTCAACTCAGATATATTTATTTGTTTTCTGGTTTTCTATTTGGAGTCTTCAATGAAACGTTTAGCTCTCTTAATGACATTGGGCTTTGGTCTAAAAAAAAAAAAAAGAATTTCCACTATGCCCTTCTAATCTTTTCTAAATGTTCCAAGGTCTTTGTATATTTTTTCCCGTCTTCTCCTATTTTCATAGACAATATTGCTTGGCAGTTTTATTCCCACGAGTTGATTCTCTGCAAGGTCTAAAGAAATAGAACCATTTTCCCTATAATGCTCTCCATCTATCTTGATCAAATTATGCTCGCCTTCCGTCTCAAGATCAGTTCTTTGGTGTATTAAACTTAAAGTTAAATGATGTCGTAGCAGAAAGAATCAAAGCTTAGTAACTATTTTAACAACTGACAAAGACGGGTTTATAAACGATTATGTCCCTTACATCACCACAGGTTAATGAGATACGCAGATGTCCCGACTGAGCAAAAACTTCAATTTTTCTGTCCTTTCGTTTCGCGGTCTCTAAGGTCATCAGACATATTAGTTTTGATCACAACAAACTTCCTTTCCATGACAACAAGCATGAAAGGGACACCCCATCAGCATTGTTAATGGTCCATATATAAAAATGTACAACTGATGTGGCTAATTTTCTACCGTGATTTAAGTCGATAGTTTTCTCAATTCACAAAAATAGAGAAACTATGTCTTTAATCAAAATCACGGCCTGAAATCGATGTCTTTCCGCCAAAGTCTGAGGCCTTACAAAATAACTCAAACTGTAACCTTTCTTTATCATAGTTAAAAAAAAAAAAACACTTAAATAATAAGAGACATCCACAAACTTACCCTGTAAATTTAAATACAGTACTTCAAAAAAAAAAAAAAAAAGATGCACCTGGTCTCAATTCTTTCCCTATAGATCTAGATCTAGTTGATGTCTTGATCTAGATCTAGTGGGTCTGATTAAAACGCCCGAAGCAGTGATTATTGATCCATAAACTTGAAATTACTAGAGCTAGATCTAGCGATTTACAAAGTATATTCTGAACATTGTGAAGCCATAATTATTTAGCGAAACCAGTCTAATCAATGCCTAGCCTATCCGATGCATTAGTGGCACGATATCGTAGATCTAAATCTAGCCTGTGACAGATCAATTATCTAATTTTGAATGTATCGAAATTTTAAAGACATTAAGGGCAGACAAACCCTCAAGTTTTTTTTAAACATTTAAAGCACGTAATATTTACCAATTGAGTTGTGTTTAAATAATTTGATTTCAAGTCCTTTTTTAACTTATAAGGCGTGAAAAAGAAATATAAAGCTTCAACTGTGAGATATTAGGAAAGAGAATCTGTTCGGCACCTCAAAAAATTTTTATAACAAGAAAAATCGAAACGAAATAAACCAGCAGGCATCAAAATACACCCACAGCCACAATGATCTCAATTCTTATTTATTTTAACCTTGTAGACAGTAACGCAAGAAAATTCTGCAAACTTTCAAAAAGTTGCACTTATTATGAAAATAAATGATTATCAGTTTTTAGGAAACTTTTTTAGACAATATTCCAACAGAACACCATTGTTTACAACATAGGATAAATACAGTTTCTACCTTCTTTGACCAAAACAGTTATGGCGGCACCGGAAAATTACGAAAATACACGGGACATCCTGAAGGGCCCGTCTGTGTATCTGTCCGTTCCTTAATCTGTGTACATCACTGATGCTTGCGAGACAATTCTATTTAATATAGAAACGAGGGCGCGGATTATTCTAAATATTGTACAATCATGTAGATTTAGGTGTAGTTTTGTTCCAGTCACAACACTTATGCCACTGTTTCTCTATCACAGCACCACGACTTAACCTCCGGAAACGACCGAAGATCTCGTGTGTGCGTAGAACTTTTTGATACAGTTTTTGCTTCTATGGCAGACGCAAATGCATGATTTAAAAAAAAAAGATCAGACGACTCAAAGGAAGAAATAATATTAAAGAACCATAGGGAAATAGATGTTACAAAATCGCAGAAAAAAAAAAGATATTATAGAATCATATAGTAAGATGTCATAGAATCATATAACATGAGGGATGTTATAAAATCATAAGTGGAAAAGAGGTTTTATAGTATCATACAAGAGAGAGATGCTTTAAAATCATATGGGAAGCGAAATTTCATAGAATCATATGGAAGAGAGATGTTGGAGAGTCAAAATTATAGAGAGATATTACAAAAGTCATAAAGAAAAAGAGCGTTATGGAAATATATTGGACGCGAGATTTTCTGGAATCATGTGAGGGATATCGTACAGAACCATTTAAGAAGAAAAAGGTAATAAAATCGTATAAGAAAGATATGCATAATGCTATAACAATAAGGAAAAAAAAAACAGGAGAATAGAAGGAAAGCGAGAAACAGATATAACATGGAATTCGGAAAGCGTAGAAGATACAAGAGGAAAGGAAGAAAGTATTAAAAGGTGAGCCGACGGAGAAATGAAGATAAACAGAAAAGAGACACAGAAAAAGAGGAAGGCGGAGATGAAAAGAGATTTTAATTACGCATAGAGAGGATAGAGTGACAGAATTTTAGGTGGAAAGAAGAAGAAGAAGAAGAAGAAGAAGAAGAAGAAGAAGAAGAAGAAGAAGAAGAAGAAGAAGAAGAAGAAGAAGAAGAAGAAGAAGAAGAAGAAGAAGAAGAAGAAGAAGAAGAAGAAGAAGAAGAAGAAGAAGAAGAAGAAGAAGAAGAAGAAGAAGAAAAAGAAGAAGAAGAAGAAGAAGAAGAAGAAGAAGAAGAAGAAGAAGAAGAAAAAGAAGAAAGAGAAGAACAAGAAGAAGAAGAAAATAAAATAGCACCACAGACATGAAGCATTTTCATAAAATTAGGTATCGTGAAGCTCTAGAAGTCTTGATTAAAGAAGATAATTCGGAATCTTTCTTTACGATCTAGACTTTTTAGCTCTAGGGGTATCATCAATATGTACCAGATCTCTGATAATTGAGACATTCGATACTACATGTACTAATATTACACATACTCTCTCATGCACCTATTCAGGATAAGATGCAGTTCAAGCAATATTCTTTACTCTTTAACTCTATTTGGTTTGAAACGATGTACAAGAGAAGCACATGTAATCTAATGTCAAAGTCTTACTTATAACTTGGTTGTGTACCTTTGATCATTCTGTTTTGTTTACCACGTCTTTCCATAATGATTCCAGGGTTATATTGACCAGCGCTCCAAAAGTAGCTGTCCCATCACGGAGAGTATCAATCAATGTAAGTTACACTTTGGTTTAGCTCAGGATAGAGAGTGTTATTTAAACACCAGGGGCTATCCATGGATGGATGTAACTGTTACACTTTGGTTTGGATAAAGATGGACAGTATTGTTGTATACATATGTACCATGATCTGCCCTGGGTTGGATATGTTACACTATGGCTTAACTCTGTATAGACAGCATGGTTGTAATACACATGTACCATGATCTGCCCTAGGGTGGATATGTTACACTATGGCTTAACTCTGTATAGAGAGTATTGTTGCACAACCATTGATCGTCCGTAGATAGATATGTTATCCTGAGGCTTAGCTCTGTATAGAGAGTATTGCTGTACTTCCATAGATTATCCGTAGATAGTTATATGTTATACTGTTTCTTAGCTCTGCATAGACAGTATTGTTGTACTAGCATGGATTGTCCATAGATAGATATGTTACACTGTGGCTTAGCTCTGTATAGAGAGTATTGTTGCACTAGCATGTATTGTCCACATATAGATAAGTTACACTGTGTCTTAGCTCTGTATAGAGAGTATTGTTGTACTAGCATGGATTGTCCGTAGATAAATATATTACACTATGACTTAACCTTGTATAGAGAACATTATTGTACTACTATGGATTGTCCGTAGATAGATATGTTACGCTGTGGCTTACCTCAGGATAGGGAAAATTGTTGTTCTACCATGGATCGTCCGTAGATAGATATGTTAAACTTTGGCTTAGCTCTGTATAGAGAGTATTGTTGTACTAGCATGGATTGTCCGTAGATAGATATGTTAAACTTTGGCTTAGCTCTGTATAGAGAGTATTGTTATACTAGCATGGATTATCCGTAGAGAGATATGTGACGCTGTGGCTTAGCTCTGTATAGACAGTATTGTTGTACTACCCTGGATTGTCCGTAGATGGTAATGTAACGCTGTGGCTTACCTCAGGATAGGTTATACTTTAAGTTAGCTGAAGATGGAGAGTATTGTTGTAATACACAATGATATGTCCTGGGATGGATTATGTTACACTATGGCAAAGCTCTGTATAGGGAGTATTATTGTATTACCATAGATTGCATTGGTGTTGCCGTAGAGATATCACACTTTGGTTCAGCTGAAGATAGAGAGTATTGTTGTATGGTATTGATATGTTTTACTTTGGTTTAGCTCTGCTGTAATTCCACGACTGTTCTTGGATGGTTATGGTACACTTTGGTTTAGCCCACGGTAGAAAGCATTGTTGTAATATTATAAACTGTCCTAGACTTATGTTTAGCTCAAGAATATATGTTTTGTTGTAATACCATGGACTGTCTTTGAAGAGTGCTACGAAGGAACTCAATGGGCTCTCTTAGTGGAAAGGTTAAAGGTGCTAGGCCATGGCCTCAGGTCTAGATGTAGCCTCCGTCCCCTCACACTCATAACGGTGTTGCACATCTCCCTCCCCTGGACCTGAGAGTTGGCTAGGGGGAAGGTCTAGCACGTCTCTCACCCCTGGGCCTGAGGGTGGGGGGTCTAGCACGTCTTCGGCTTCTTCCCGAAACCAGAGGTTGGGCTAGATGAAAGGTCTAGCACGCCTCTCTCTCTTTGACTTGAGAGTAGGGTAAGGTGAAAATCGAATAATTCTCGATCCCATGGACCTTAGGATGGGCTAGGGCCAAGGGAAACATACTAGTGCGTTGTGAATCTGGTAGGATGAAGGCTACACACGTACCTGGACTAATTAAGAACGGCCAAATATTTGACAACACTGTGGTGTATTGATATTGATGCTTGACTGAACAACTCCGCTCTGTTTCACATTATAATGTTGGAGTTTTTTTCCTCTTGCAAGAGGTGATTAAAAACGGTTGATCTCAGAAACTCAACATGGCTAGTCAGGTTCCGATCTTTTGAGTTGACTCTCTGAATGTGTGCGCCTGTGTACTATATGTATGCTACAAAACTGACGACGAGGACTAAGCTGGCCCATGAAGAAGATTAATCTAATCCTGAGGAGGAGGAAGCAGATTAAATTCCTGCTAGTCTATAGGTCCAATAGGATGAGTTAGATGTAGGTCTACCTCAAGTTTACACAGTGTAAGTAGATCTACGTCATAGGCCCAAGCCGATCGAGCCTGGAGCTGGATCTAAAATATTCTCACGACGAAGAGCAGCATGTTTTCTAGTTGGCTATGGCGATCACATTGGCCTATCTAGATCTAGAGATGCAAGATCCAGAGTGCCTGGAACATTTGTTGCAGATTGGATTTGATTCCTAATTGAAATCCTTCCTGTGATTACTAAGTAGAATCTAGTGATTGGCTGTCGATCTTATCAATTTTTGTCATTCCCATTAAATTGGAGCGCAGCAGACCTACCGGATCATCGACAGGATGTCGTTAGGTCATTTCTCACTGACAGCTGATAACACAGATCTAAGCTGTGACGCGTCTAATGTTGGTTTATGTGGAATGTTGGTGCAAACCAAAAGCGGGGAAAAGAGAGTTGGTAGTAATGTAGCCAGGATTCTAAGTGACGTTGAGAAAAGGTACTCTACAACCGAAAAAGAAGCTTTAGGGGTTGTTTGGGCATGTGGAAAAATTTTTCTTGATTGGATTGCATTTTGATATTATTGTTGACCAAAAAGCACTGGAATATATTTATTCTGCTAACTCTAAACTATGTGCCAGAGTTGAGAGATGGGTCTTGAGACTTATACCATTCAACTTTACAATAAAAACTGTACCGGGGAAAAACAATGCAGCAGATGCTTCATCGCGTTAAGTGGAAAAAAATGAAAAAGAGGAACAGAAAAACTGGGTTGAGGATGACAATCATGTACAGTTTATTACAGGTGCAGCAGTCCCATATGGGCTAAGTCTAGAAGAGATTGGATTCGAATCTCAAAAAGACAATTAATATTGAAAATGATAAATGGGATTATGAAATAAAGAAATATTGTGCAATCAAAGAAGAATTGATGGTTTACAAAAAATGTACTGTTGTGAGGTCATAGAATCATTGTTCCTCAAAGTTTAAAAAGAAGGTGTTTATAGTTGGCACATGAAGATCATTTGGGTAAAGTATCAACTAAACAAAAGTTGAGAACAAAATTGTGGTGGTTCAAAATTGATAAAGATGTTGAAACTTTTGTCCGGAGATACCATAATGTCAACTAGTACAAGGGTATCCTGGCCCTGAACCTTTGAGACCGACAACATTGCCGGGACAGCCATGGACATTGATCAGTATCCATTTTTTAGGTCCTATAATTGGAGGCGAGGGATTTGTTTTAATAGTCATAGATTTTTATAAAGGTTTTCACGAAAGGATAGCAAAACCGTTATTGAGGTTCTGAAAAAACTGTTTTACACTCATGGTTACCCATCGACCTTGATGAGTGATAATGCAGCAGAACTCCAATAGGTGGAAATACAGGATTTTTACGAACATGCAATATAAAATAAAGGTTCGTCACACCACTCCACCCAGCTGCAAATGGTTAGGTAGAGAGACAAAACCTTCTCCTCCTGAAGAGAATGCAAATTGCAAAGGCTTCGGGACAAGATTGAAAAAAGACAATCTATGATTATCTATTTGCTTATAGGAATCGCCCCAGCCGAAATGTTTTTTAAGCTTAAGCTTAGAACAAGATTACCCGACATCAGTCTGTATGGACAAGAGGAGGTTGATATTAAACAGGTTATTGACAATGATCTGTTTAATAAATTTAAAACAAAGCAATTATACATTGGCTCAAAGCGACATACTAGAGAAAGAAAACTCGAAGTTGGAGACCGAGTTCTCTTGAGACAGCGAAAGCCGTACAAATTAGACACACCATATGATACCGTATCGTTTGATTGAAAAGACTGGAAACAGTTTAGTTGTTCAAAGTGAAAGAAATTCAAACATTTATTATAAGCGAAATATATGTAGCAGACATGTTGTGAAATACAATGAACAAAATGATGTTCATGATATGCCCGACAATGAAGGTTCTGATCATGACACAATCATGTAATACTTCTGATGATAACAAAAATGCCTAGTCTGATAATGATGATTTGCCTAACCAAGAAAAGCATAATGATTCTCGTAAACCTACAGGATTTGAGAAACTTGATCGTACTGATGAAAATACTGATACATGTATTGTTATTGATGAAACCAGACCAATGTCTCAGGGAGTTACAAGGAGACCAAATAGAGATAAGGAAGCACCTCTCACCTCTCACTAGTCTCAGGTTTCATAGCGAATTTTGTCACAAACGTAATCCGAGAAGGTAATAGTAATAGGGCTAAAGAACTAACAGCATGCTTATCTAGATTTATCTCTACGAAGAGTAAAATTTTATTTGACTTTCTTCTACAAAGAATTTTTCTTACGTGAAGAGGGAAGAGAAAAGTAACGTGAATTAAATTCCTTTAACAAGTACATAGCCTAATTAAGGGCTTGGAGTTTGTAATAATTATTCATTTTTTGGAAGTTTGTTCATTTCTTTTTATGAGGGAAAAAAATTCAAGAGGGGGAGTGATGCAGTATATTGATATTGATGCTTGACTGAATAACTCCGCTCTGTTTCATATTATAATGTTGGAGTTGTTCCCCTTGGAAGAAGTGATTATTAAAAAAAAAAAAAAAAAGGTTGAAACCAAGAACTCAACAAGGCTGGTAAGGTTCCGATCTTTTGAGGTGACTCTCTGAATGTGTGCGCCTGTAGACTATATGTATGCTACAATCACTCACTTTACTCTGGGACAGATCTAATAAATGGAAAAATCTACTAAACACCATAAAAGTTATTAGTATGGAAACGGAAGCGGTCTATTGATGTTATAGAAACCACCCTGAGAGTTGTCCACCATTTGAAAGAGAATACCTGTATATCTTTTTAAAGGACAAAGTGTTATGATGTACACCAGTTGTGCCAGCAATATTCCCTCCTCATTTTCTGCTTCCTTTTTTTAAAGTGAGGTACAAAGACACCTCTTCCTCCCTTGAAACAAATGAAACTTGCAGAGACTTTAAGGTAAGATCGTCTACAAGTACAACTACACAAAAGCTCCCACAGCTGAGCACTCTTATGATTTTTTTTCATTAAATTTTCAATATATATATATATATATATATATATATATATATATATATATATATATATAATACAAAGTATATAATTTCAGTACGCAGCATAATGGAAGAATAAAAAGCATTTTTAGTTAACATTCTCCTTAAATATTTTCAGATTTTAGATCTACCAATTTCAGTGAATTCAGAAAGTTAATGGAGAAAATGAGGAATGAATCTAGGAAGATAATATGTCCTAATGAATTACCTACTGACAAATATTCTGAAGGTCAAGAATTTAATTTTTCATCTCGTTGAATTTACGCAGAACTTCTTGAATTGTCCAAACTCCATATTTACAGTGAGAAGACTTACATGTGATGGCAACAGTTTTCAAAGAGAAACAAATAATGGAATGAAAAATACAGCACTCAAAAACTGGGTTTGGATATATATATATATATTTAAAATTTTATTTCATTTGAATTAAAATCATGAGATTATTTCAATAAATTAAAATAAATAAAAAAAGAAGCGATAAGAACTAAAAAAAAAAAGACTATAATGCTTGAATAATGGTAATCGATACACTCTGTCTACATGCGATATCTATGGGCAAAATGAGGCGCCTTTAGCAGGAAAACCTCGAGTGATAGCAACACTTGGAGCAACTTTTGTACCAGTGACACGAAAACTGAACTAGAGATGTGCCTGCTTCTCGCACAGGCTGAGCAGACGGCCCTGTGAGGGAACTTCCCCGCCGACAATCTCGCGTAGTTCCAAACTACCTCTCTACAAGTCTTACCAATTCACATCCATCATCCACACCAGCTGCCACAGAGAAGGTAGAATCACTGCATGCAGAAATATCAGACTAAATTACGTGACAGAAACCGCCATATCGACGCATTCCATCTTTATCATGATATATTTTTATCATGTTCCACTTCAATAGTGCCCAACTGCTTGTCATTTCATTTTAATGTGTTGTAATATCAATAGTGCCCATCTGCTAGAATATCGATTTTGTCTTGGTGACAAATGTCGTTAGTGTCCAACTTGTGAGAATTCTGCCACTTCCTTATCCTTAAAATTAATGTATCTCAAATTCTTTGCTTTCTAGTTTACATCGATAGTGCCAGACAGCTGCACAAAGAACCTGCTTTATTGCTACACTTAAAGCACATTGTACCCTGCTACCTCTAAGGCGTAATACATTGGCCACGCTGCTGCTGTGGCCTGGATAGTCCAAGTGTTGAATACAGTTTACAAAATGGCAAGGAAAAAGTAAAATTCATACATAATAATAATGTCCATATGTTTTGTACATGTAAGATTTACATAAGAGCAAGAGTATTTACATCAATCAAACAGAAATATTGGGCAGGAAAAAAAATTGTGTTGTATGTACATCTGGGAAAAGACCGTTGAGAGGCACAAGTACTTGTATACAACACACATTCTTTCTCTCTCTCTCTCTCTCTCTCTCTCTCTCTCTCTCTCTCTCTCTCTCTCTCTCTCTCTCTCTCTCTCTCTCTCTCTCTCTCTCTCTTTCTCTCTCTCTCTCTCTTATTCCAAACTCGCTTTATCAAATTTTGTACTGATAGACCCGAACTAAGGGCATGCTGCTACAAGTGCTAGCCACAAGAAAAAATATATCACGTCCTAAAGAAGTGAATCCCGAGGAATGCAGGATGATATGCGAGAATTAATATCAGCGCACAACAATTGCGAGAAATTGATATAATTATTTAAAAAAAATGAAAAACAAGAAACAATAATAGAAGGTCGACTTTATGTAATACGATCTGTTCTCCATATATAAGAGAATAAAACACATCCCCATTAAAACATTACGACTCGAGTTTTGCATAAAAGGAGAATCCAGAAGTAATAACAGTTTTATATACATGATTGTAACATTGAAAAATGTCTGTCATCTCATACAGATGATCCACATGAAACATCGACCAGATTTTGTGAGTTGTTGCATGCAGTCCACATCCAGTGTCAACATTCATAGCAGAAGACATGTGATTTTGTTGCTTGTGTCCTGGTTAGACACTAGCTCACTTGCCAACCGACCAGAAGACACACAGTTCTAAAGCAGCAGGGGGATACCTCCCCACGACTCTCTCTCTCTCTCTCTCTCTCTCTCTCTCTCTCTCTCTCTCTCTCTCTCTCTCTCTCTCTCTCTCTCTCTCTCTCTCTAAAATATAAGTTGCCACCCTTCACAATCAAAGTACTATAAATATATATGGTTTCCTCTAGGAAAATCGATAATAAACATAACAAATTAGTACAAATCATTCAAATGGCACAGAAGTTTATTTCCGCTTGTGTATGATGGCCCAAGAAGTTATAAAATATGCGAAATAACTCCGAATAAAATTCTTTATCCTAAGTCAGTCAGTAAAATTGTTAAATTGCGCATGTGAAGGTTTCGTCCAAATTCAGTTCGTCTTCATGCTGTCTTATTATTAAAATGGTTCTCTGTTTGACTGTCTGTTTGTCTGTCTCTCTGTCTCTCTGTCTCTCTCATATTTCTCCTACCTGCCTCATTTTAACCTCCCCCCCAAAAAAATATTTATTTTGCTATAATCTATGTGTTGACAATAGACATCATACCCCTTGTTTTAACAATATCATACTACATCAAAAACAAACAAGTCACAGTCTTTGTTATCACATGTTGAGAAAAAAAAAAAACATTGAAAATCTCAAAAGGTGGGCCAAAACACCCCTCCCCTCCTTCTTCTTCTATTTTTTTAATTTGTCTAATGACACTGCATCTATGTGAGTAAAGAGGGTGGCCCGTCCATCTGACGTCGTGAGTGGTGCTTGTTTGGGGGAGTCTCTGGTCGGGGAAGCGAGGGTAGGCAGGAAGGGAGAGTGAGAGGGGACATACCAACTCCCGATGCCTGTTTTTTTTTTTTTGTAAAAAATTAACTTCCCAGTATTGGCGGCTGACAAATCATCTCCAGAAGTATTGACAATAGAACCCGCGGAAAAGCTGTCTACCGAAAACAATTATATATTGCTGTCCTTTAGCACACATCATCAGAACACTCGTAGAAATAGTTTTTTTTTTATTTTTCAAAAGTTGCATAATGGAGTATAAAGATTCTTAAAAATTCAATGACATTAAAACATGGCTCGCATTTATATTTTGAAACAAAGGAAGCACATAATTATTTCGGAAAGAGTTGGGAGTTGAAAAAAAAACCAAACAAACCAAAAGATAACCCGTTCGCAAGAGCTGGGCTTAGCTTGTGAGCGACAGATAGATCGCAATTGACTGATTCAGACACACTAGCTGCCTGAGTCAGACAGAAGTCTGGAGGGCAAACTGTACACGACCAGAAGCCTGGTGAGTAAGAAAGGATCAGAAAAAGACTGCAGCATCTGTACAGAAATAAATTTAAACAAAGAAAGACCAAGTCTAAAGCATTCTCCGTCAGCGAATAAATTGCTACAGTCACGTCCATTCTGTGCTCGCTTGCACAATCAAAAGCGCGGGAATCAATGAACTGCGCTTGCGATGTCCATCACATGAGATGATAGTCGTCCACTCTATCGACTAAACTTCTCACTGACCTACCTGGAGAAAGAGAGAGAGAGAGAGAGAGAGAGAGAGAGAGAGAGAGAGAGAGAGAGAGAGAGAGAGAGAGAGAGAGAGAGAGAGAGAGAGAGAGAGAGAGAGAGAGAGAGAGAGAGAGAGAGAGAGAGAGAGAGAGAGAGAGATGTACTATTCTTACTGACCTATCTCTAGAGAGAGAGAGAGAGACAACACTATTCATACTGACCTATCTCTAGAGACAGAGACAAGTAATATTCATACTGATCTATCTTTAGAGACAGAGACAAGTAATATTTATACTGATCTATCGCTAGAGACAGAGACAAGTAATGTTGATACTGACCTATCTCTGGAAACAGAGCAATTAATGATCATAGTGACCTATCTCTAGAGACAGAGGCAAGTAATGATCATAGTGACCTATCTCTAGAGACAGACACAAGTAATATTTATACTGACCTATCTCTAGAGACAGAGACAAGTAATATTTATGCTGATCTATCTCTAGAGACAGACACAAGTAATATTTAAACTGACCTATCTCTAGAGACAGAAACAAGTAATATTTATGCTGATCTATCTCTAGAGACAGAAACAAGTAATGATCATACTGACCTATCTCTAGAGACAGAGACAAGTAATATTTATGCTGATCTATCTCTAGAGACAGAGACAAGTAATGATCATACTGACCTATCTTTAGAGACAGAGACAAGTAATGATCATAGTGACCTATCTCTAGAGACAGAGACAAGTAATGATCATAGTGATCTATCTCTAGAGACAGAGACAAGTAGTATTCATACTGACCAATCTCTAGAGACAGAGACAAGTAACGATCATAGTGACCTATCTCTAGAGACAGACACAAGTAATATTTATACTGACCTATCTCTAGAGACAGAGACAAGTAATATTTATGCTGATCTATCTCTAGAGACAGAGATAAGTAGTATTCATACTGACTAATCTCTAGAGACAGAGACAAGTATTGGTCATACTGACCTATTTCTAGAGACAGAGACAAGTAACGATCATAGTGACCTATCTCTAGAGACAGAGACAAGTAATGATCATAGTGACCTATCTCTAGAGACAGACACAAGTAATATTTATACTGACCTATCTCTAGAGACAGAGACAAGTAAAATTATGCTGATCTATCTCTAGAGACAGAGACAAGTAATGATCATACTGACCTATCTCTAGAGACAGAGATAAGTAGTATTCATACTGACCAATTTCTAGAGACAGAGACAAGTATTGGTCATACTGACCTATTTCTAGAGACAGAGACAAGTAATGATCATAGTGACCTATCTCTAGAGACAGAGACAAGTAATGATCATAGTGACCTATCTCTAGAGACAGAGACAAGTAATGATCATAGTGACTTATCTCTAGAGACGGAGACAAGTATTGGTCATACTGACCTATCTCTAGAGACAGAGACAAGTAATATTTATACTGACCTATCTCTAGAGACAGAGACAAGTATTGATCATACTGACCTATCTCTGGTGACAAATGACTCTCGTTATCAAGTTCAGGGACTTTGTGAGTTTTGAGGGAGACGTAGGTCATAGCAGCGCACCTGTGGTGTTGAATGATTTCAGAAATGTAAGCAGGACAGCAGTGTTTTTGAATGATTTTAGAGATGTCAGCAGCACAGCTATGATGTTAAATAATTTCAGAGATGTCAGCAGAACAGCTATGGCGCTGAATAATTTCAGACGTGTCAACAGCAAAGATATGGCGTTAATGATATCACAGATGTCAGCAGCACAGTTATGGTATTAAATTGTTTCAGAGATGCCAGCAGCACAGCTATGACGTTAATGATTTCAGAGATGTCAGCAGCACAGCTATGGCCTTCAATGATTACAGAGATGCCAGGAGTAATAGCGACCGCAGAATGAGCAGCAATAGGTAATCACGATCATTTTGCAAACTAATATCGAAAGGCAACTCCACATATTGCATTCGATTGTGTTGTCGCGTCGGAATCTATTTTGGATTTTTAAAGGAAAGTGGAACTTCTTGATGATGATGGCGAGAAAGCATAAACAGAGTGAACACATGAAACGGTCACAGTTGGGAACGCTGGAGACGGTCACAGGTAGGAATACTGGAGACGGTCACAGGTAGGAACACTGGAGACGGTCACAGGTAGGAATACTGGAGACGGTCACAGGTAGGAACACTGGAGACGGTCACAGGTAGGAACACTGGAGACGGTCACAGGTAGGAACACTAGAGACGGTCGCAGGTAAGAACACAGTAGACGGTTACATGTAGAAACACAGCTCCTACATAATGCAGCTTGATTTGCTGTAGTAGGATAAATTTGCCTAGCAGTAACACAATGAAGCTTTAGTTTTTTAAACACCTATCCGCCCAGCAGTAACACTATGAAGCTTTAATTGTTGAAACTCCAGTCTTACTCGATATATTTTGAAAATACCTTTCTTACAACGAATAGCATTGGAGGAAAACCTTTCCTTTTACACCATATTGCGAATACCTTTCTTACAAAGTATAATATTATAAGTACACCTTTTTTACACCAATTAATATTTGAGAAACACCTACGAGTATCTTAAACGCTATGGACATTGTAAGGACAATTCTACTGATGCAAACACAAGTTTTGTCGCAATTCATACACATTTGATCGAGATTCGAAGCCACAAATCATACAAAATCAAGCAAAGGTTTGATTCCAACTTTTTTTTTTTCGTTTTAACACCATAGAGAGAAATATAATTATTACGTGCTTCCTTGGAGAGAATAGGACAGTTGATTATCCAGAGTCTTTTCTTTACTTGCTGCCTTAGCATTGTTAAACACTTTGAAAGGTCTCAGTCGTCATTGATTCCCCTTTCTTTCGAAAATTTGTTTGTTTCTTACAACATTTTGTTGTAGTCTAGTAGTTTTTGTTTCTCACACAACAGATTTTTTTTTTGTATTCTGGTGAGAAGCAGATTTAACTTCAGTTATTTTTTTTTTTCGTTTCAATTAGAGTGACGTTGAGTACTTTCAAACTGGTAATGAGATCAGGACTTTGAATTATTATTTACCAGCATGAGAACAATTGAGACTCCTTCCTTTCGTGATAGTACTAGGTATAACAACCATTCGCAAGTCTCGGGCAGTTATGGCACAGATTCCAGTTAGAGGATCGCAGAAATAACAAATCATATCAAGTTTCGAGGCAATTTGTAAGGTCTATTTTGGTCAACCACTTTGGGCCCAGTGTAGCATTATCATCTAATCTTATTTTTCCATGAGAAAACTATTGTAACCCTCGTACGCTTCGGGCAGGGCGCACTCTGCGAATGGCTGAAAGCCTTCGCAAGCTTTCAGCGTGGTTACAAACTTATTTCTCTTTGACTACTCATTATTACACAGCTATCACTATCAGCAATATTTTTTTCATTTACTTGTGTGAATAATGCGTCAGAAAAGCTAGGGTTGAACCAATCCACGACCTTAATCCTACTACTTGCCAAACTTCATGGTACAACGCGATTTCTGCAGCTCGGAACATTTCACAACCTGCTTATAGAAATACAAGTCCCTCTCAGGATCTCTAATCTGGATCTGAACTTTTAGGTCAGACATACAGTTGGCGAGGCAGTTCCGACCAATCGGCTCGATGGAATTGTCGACGGATGTGAGGAAGTCAGTGCAGTAGACACTGTCCTGCTGGTTGAACGTCTTGGTCTCACGGCTGTAATCGTCTTGGTTGTTCGCTGCCGAGGACTTTTTGGTGCACGTGTTGTTGCACAGCATCTCCTCCTTGATGATCTGAGCGCTCACTTCCATTTCGAACGCGCAGATGGAGCACATGCGGATCTTGTGCTTGATGACATCGTATTGTTGACCAGACAGAGCCAACATATGGTTCATGTCCACATAGGTGATCTCCGGGAAGTTGCCGCAGTCGATGTGAATGGCGTCCTCCACCACGTTACCCCTGATTGTGCCGGTGCCCACTGTTTTCTGGTAGGAACTCTGAGGCTGAGACGATGGGCAAAACGCGTGAGCTTTGATCTGCACGAACTCGGGCAGATCGCGCGGGAAGCTGTCGGAGATTCGCCTCTGGAAACTTCGCAGCATGACATTCTCTGAGATGGACGGCATGTTCTCGCTGGAGGCGATATCATGAACGGCAGCACACATGGTGAACAGCGAGTTCATGATGGCGGAACAAGAGGCGTACACACTATCCATTACATGGTGCTCATTTAGATCCGCGCGAACTTTCTCCGCCACATTGGAGCAGACTTTGTGTCGCTCTGCGTGGTCTTGCTGTTTGACAACGTTGCACAGATGGTAAAAGATCTTCGCTGAAGATGCCACGTACGCCTCCTTGATCATCGTAGCATTGTCACTGTCCACCATACCCGGCAACGGGAGATAAAAGTTGAAGGCAGAGCCAGCATCCTGGGCGTAGCATGGGTCGTTGGCTTCTTTGGGCCAGGGCAAGGCAGCCATCATGATGGGACTGCCTAGGCGCGAGATTTCTCCCTGGACATATGCGCCGTCGTAAGGGAATTTGCCCCCGCATTTATTCACCATTACAGGAAAACGCGAGAAACACTTGGAGCTGAGCCGCCCCCGCCCACCAGTGCTGGACACAGCGCTGAAGTGCGGTATTCTCTCCAGCACGTTATGGATCTGACGCAAAGGGTACAGGAGCAAGGAGCTGGCCACTTTTGCCAGGTAGGAGATAGGCTCTGTTGTTTGGGACATATAAGGCTGAAAGACCTGGACCTCCAAGTGTTGCTTGTCTACCGACCAGTCATAGTTGACCACTACACCATTAGGGAGAACAACTGAGGCGATGTTGAGACCTCCCTGAAACCTCACAACGCTCTTGGAGCTCGGCTGGTCAGCCTTACTGTCCTTGAGGCCGACAGAGTAGATAGACTTGATGGTACCGTCGCTCTTCTTGGGACCAAATACCTCGACGCTCGAACCGTTCGCCAGATGGGCAGTGAAGAGCCGAGAGTCGCCTGGATGCCAGTATGCCTCAAACCTTGTCACTCGGGACAGTTTCGAGCCTGGCTGCTGCCCGCCGTTATCAGTCTGATCGCTGCCATCCAGAGGTGCCTTAGAGGTGCCTGGAACAATATATGGAGGTTGTCCCGTCACAAAATCACCGCCCATACTTCCTCCACTGCCATGGTTGCCCTGATCGCCACTACCAGAACCCCCTTGACCCATCACCTTTGCCGGCTCGTTATCTTTAGTGAGAACTGTGAAGTAAACAACTATGACCACAGCGCCAGCTATAAGCAGCAGGGCCAGGGCGAGCGTGACGGCTGCCCACCACAGCTTCCGCCGCGGCCGGTAAACCAGTCCAGATCCCGTGTTTCTGTTGCCTCGCCTTCCCATCATGCCGTCGCCCTCGTTGCGCACGGGGTAAGCCACGCTGTACTTGTCCTGCAGGGTACCGAAGTGGGTCGGGTAGTCGTGAGGGTAAACTCCCACAGAGCAGCCGCCATGTCCGTTACCAGGAGGTCTCACACCACCGTAGGTGCTGCTGTGCTCATCACCACTGCTATAAGATCCTTGATGGTGATGCGGCTGGTGCACAAGATGAGTTGGTGGCGCCTGCACAAGGTGGTTGTGGTGGTGGGGAAGGTATGGTGACTGCTGTGGGTGGAGGTGGGCGTAAGGCAGCTGATAGTGATTTTCCTCATCCAAATTCGTCATAGCCAGAGGTGGAAGATTTTGGTTGCTGTTAGTCATGCTGCTACCAGAGTTCGCTCCGCCACTGCTGTTGGTAGAAATGATGTTGTTGGTATTGTTGTGATGATGATTGCTGTTGTAATTGTTGTTGTAGAGGAGCCTCTCCTGGGCAGACATCTCTGTCTCGTCAGGTTCGTAATGCTGTTCAAAGTTCCTCATCTCCAAGTGGTTCATAATCTGGAAAGGATGAGAGAGTGACCAGACCACGTTATTACAAAAAATCAATGCGAACAGGATAAAGAAAGCCGAGAGGAAAACCTTGTAGGCCTATAACATCAACACCGACAAGATACAGAGAGCCGAGGAGAAAACCTTGCTATGTAAAAGAATAGGCCGGGTTCGGAAATGAGAAAGAGAGTGAGAGATAAAGAGAAACAAGGAGAGAAATAAAAGGGAAGCAAAGAGAGTAAGAGAAAAAGGGGAGACAGAAAGAAGGAGAGAGAGAGAGAGAGAGAGAGAGAGAGAGAGAGAGAGAGAGAGAGAGAGAGGGGGGGGGGTGGAGGTTGCACTTTTACCCATCTAGCCTACATAACAACAAAAATCTAACTATTTGCTGTGAATAATGCTGCATTAAAAATAATCTTTACTGCGAGAGTTGATGTTTCGAGGAGTATGGACGGCGCCAAAAATATCATGTTTGAGCTGATAAGCTTTCTCTATAAGTTTTAGGTGACGATACTGGTAGAAATATTTGCACCCCCCCCCCCCCCCCTTTACTGTTGCCAACCTACAGGTTTCACGAGAGAAATTTAACGGGCTAGGTGGAGACCAAAGGGGGAGAAAGGGAAAGGGGGCGGGAGGCTTTTTCTATCTAAGATTTGGTATCATTTAACAGTTGCCACTGCAACAGTCTACGGTGGAAAACAAGGAAAGATTCTTGCAATCGTGAGGGAGATTTGGACAAGTTGGGAGCGTAACAGATACATGAAGATATCTAGGTCAGTCTCTCTATCGCGATGACCGTCAGATTCATGGACAAATGGGACGTGACCAGAAGAACTGGGGGGGGGGGGGAAGGGGGGTAGACGGTAAGGCACAGGGACAAGAGTCAGAGAGAGGGATAGAATGAGAGAGAGACAGAGAACAAGAGAGATAGAAAGAGATCGGGAGAGAGAGGGGGAAAGAAAGAGAGCAGGAAAGAGAGAGAGAGAGAGAGAGAGAGAGAGAGAGAGAGAGAGAGAGAGAGAGAGAGAGAGAGAGAGAGAGAGAGAGAGAGAGAGAGAGAGAGAGAGAGAGAGAGAGAGAGATTGGAATGTTGACAGTCCTGAGGTTTGTAGTACGATGTTACCTAAAGCCACAATACAATAGACCTGGCCAAATGCCACAGATTGAGTTGACCGTTAGTGCGTCACAGCTGGGTTCCTCGGCAGGACTCAGAGGACAGCTCTCTGGCCTGTGTTCTGTTGTTGGAATTGCAATTATTAATAAGACTTTCTGTGATACTGATATAAGACAGGTAACTGTCGATCTTTTGGTTCAACAACACCGTCAAGAGGTTCTACTAGTCCAGGCTTATTGATACACTCGGACTTTACTCATGTATTAAAAACTAAAGGAGACGGAAGGAGTTAGTAATTCCCTTCTACTTCTAGCTGCATGCCGAGGTCGGCTTGACTGTAATCTGTTATTTCAAGATAAAGAGAGAAAAAAAAAAAACAACAACCTAGGGCTGATGAAGAGAAAACTAGTATACAGGGTTCATGAGGAGCATATTATGTGTAATTATGACTAATTCAAGACCGCTGCGAACATGCGTGGGAAGGTGCGCAAATCACTTGACTTATGTGGAGGAAAAAAAAAAAAACGGCTCTCCGGGGTCTGCTGGCTCTAGAGCACTCACAGCTAAACAAACACTTTGTTGGAGCGCCACTTTTTGTTTTTGTTAGCTTTGATTTTTTTTAAAGGGATGTTTCCCTTACTCATTTATTAAAACAGTTTTGCTATCATGTAAGGAAAATTAAATTCAGTCTTATTTGTTGTCCAACAAAGAAAAACTTTTGAAATCAGTCTCTAATAACTCTAAGGTCTAGGGGTTCGCCTTGCTATGTAGGATCAAGGCTAGAACTATTACTCTAACAATTCATTATCAACTATAACATACTCTATCCGTTCACTATCAACTATAACATACTCTATCCGTTCACTATCAACTATAACATACTCTATCCGTTCACTATCAACTATAACATACTCTATCCGTTCACTATCAACTATAACATACTCTATCCGTTCACTATCAACTATAACATACTCTATCCGTTCACTATCAACTATAACATACTCTATCCGTTCACTATCAACTATAACATACTCTATCCGTTCATTATCAACTATAACGATGACGCACTCTAACAATTCATCATCAACTATGACATGCTCTAACAATTCACTATCAACTATAACATACTCTATCCGTTCACTATCAACTATAACATACTCTATCCGTTCACTATCAACTATAACATACTCTATCCGTTCACTATCAACTATAACATACTCTATCCGTTCACTATCAACTATAACATACTCTATCCGTTCATTATCAACTATAACATACTCTATCCGTTCATTATCAACTATAACGATGACGCACTCTAACAATTCATCATCAACTATGACATGCTCTATCCGTTCACTATCAACTATAACGATGACGCACTCTAACAATTCACTATCAACTATAACATACTCTATCCGTTCACTATCAACTATAACATACTCTATCCGTTCATTATCAACTATAACATACTCTATCCGTTCACTATCAACTATAACATACTCTATCCGTTCATTATCAACTATAACATACTCTATCCGTTCATTATCAACTATAACGATGACGCACTCTAACAATTCATCATCAACTATGACATGCTCTATCCGTTCATTATCAACTATAACGATGACGCACTCTAACAATTCACTATCAACTATAACATACTCTATCCGTTCACTATCAACTATAACATACTCTATCCGTTCACTATCAACTATAACATACTCTATCCGTTCACTATCAACTATAACATACTCTATCCGTTCACTATCAACTATAACATACTCTATCCGTTCACTATCAACTATAACATACTCTATCCGTTCACTATCAACTATAACATACTCTATCCGTTCACTATCAACTATAACATACTCTATCCGTTCACTATCAACTATAACATACTCTATCCGTTCACTATCAACTATAACATACTCTATCCGTTCACTATCAACTATAACATACTCTATCCGTTCACTATCAACTATAACATACTCTATCCGTTCATTATCAACTATAACGATGACGCACTCTAACAATTCATCATCAACTATGACATGCTCTAACAATTCACTATCAACTATAACATACTTTATCCGTTCAATATCAACTATAACATACTGACTATAACATACTGATACTCTATCAACTCACCAAAAACCAAGATACACCTCATCACTTAACTATCAGCTTTGACATACTATATCAACTCACATTCAACTATGATATACTCTATCAATTCACTATTAACTATGACATACATATTTCAGTTCACTATCAGCTATTACATATTCTACCCGTTCACTATCAACTTCGACATACTCTATCATCTCACTATTAACTATGACATGCCATATCAATTCAGTACCAGCTATGACATACTCTATCAATTCACTATCAATTATGACATACTCTCTCAGTTCACTATCAGCTATTACATATTCTACCCGTTCACCATCAACTATGATTTACTCTATCATCTCACTATCGACTATTGCGTACCCTATCAATTCACTACCAGCTATGACATACTCTTTCAATTCACTAAAAACCATGATACATCCAATCACTTCACTATCAACTATGACATACTCTTTCCGTTTACTATCAGCTATGACATACTCTATGAATTCACCAAAAACCATGATACATCCAATCACTTCACTATCAACTATGACATACTCTGCCCGTTCACTATCAGCTATGACATATTCTACCCATTCACTATCGACTATGACATACTCTATCCGTTCGCTATCAACTATGACATACTCTATCCGCAAGACTTGTGGCGGTTTCAGCATGGATTCTCATATTTCCCGCCACACTTGTTGTAAATAAAAATTATTGACTGTTCCGCTACAGCTATTTTATGAATGCAAATGAATTCTCAAATTTTCTGCGTCACTTGCATTATGCATATAAAACTTGTGACAGTTTCAGCATGAATTAATATAAAAGTACACAAAACTTGTGACGGTTTCAGCATTAATATTCATACTTTCCGCGGCACAATAATAATTATTATAAAAGTAAACAAAGCTTGTGACGGTTTCAGTTTTAGTTCTGTTTCTGCTTCATTTACAATATGCTCTCTCTCTCTCTCTCTCTCTCTCTCTCTCTCTCTCTCTCTCTCTCTCTCTCTCTCTCTCTCTCTCTCTCTCTCTCCCTCTCTCTTCTCTCGCTGTATCTCATAACCTTTTAGCGTCACATTTTGTTAACAATCAAATCATAGTGTTGGAAGGGTAGGTAAGCCATTGGTGTATAATATGTTTTATAGCGACCAGGGACAACACCAAAGCTAAATGGTAAACGTTTAATTTTTTTCTTTCATTATTTTAATTTCATTGAGCTACACTAAATCAGATCTACTGTAAACAGGTGAAAATTAGACCGCTGTCTAGTGGGTAACTAAGAATTTGGGCAAATATACAAGGAACATACAATGCAAAACTCTGACATCAACAACAAAAATCGGGCAAAATGTACAAAACCTATAAGTGAAAGCGCTTCACTGGAGCAGAAGTGGAAACAAGTAGACTGTACTGCGTCAGTAAAAAAAAAAGGATTGATTCCGATATATTTCTTCAGAACAACAAAGGCGATGAAAATAGGAAACTTATGTTTTCGCATTAAAAAATAAATAACTTAACAGCGGCTGAAGATTAATTAAAGAGAGAAAACAAAATGAGCACTCTTTCTGCCTTTCTCTCTCTCACTCCCTCCCTATCTCTCTCCCTGTTTCTCTCTCACTCCCATTCTATCTCTCTACCTCTCTCTCTCCCCTTCCCTCTTTCTCTTCCTCTTTCCTTCTCTCTCATTCCCTCCCTCTCCCTTTCTCTCTCCCTCCCTCTCTTTCTCTCTCCCTACCTCCCTCCCTCCCTCTCTCTCTCTCTCTCCTTTTCTTTCTCTCCTCCTCCCCCCCTCTCTCTCTCTCTCTCTCTCTCTCTCTCTCTCTCTCTCTCTCTCTCTCTCTCTCTCTCTCTCTCTCTCTCTCTCTCTCTCTCTCTCTCTCTCTCTCTCTCTCTCTCCAAATTGCCTTATTTGTCTAAATTTTCCTAGCCCCACGGCATCAGCTTAAGAGCATGGCTTCCAGTGCAGACTCTAGTAAGATGATCTACATTTAGATTAGAAGATTAGATCTACTAGACTCTAATACTATGTTCTACATTTAGATTAGATTAGAAAGGTCTGCAAGGCAAAGTTACACCTTAGTGCCAGTGGAAGCGTGATTAATTGTAATAACCTGTTTTCGGCATGATTTTATTCAATTCCTCTAAAGTTATGCTTTTCTCATTGTCCTTACTTGAATAGTTGAAATAATAATACACGGTCACATTTAGAACTAGAAAATATTGCCCTAAATAGATCCTGATATACAGACAATCAATGTCTTTCTATTTTATTCATACCTTTCCTTACCTTTTGCCAGAACCTTTGCATGGTTATACAGACTATCCAGGTAATCAGAAACTTGAGGGGCGGTTTGATCTCTTAGCATGTGAAGGAATTCCTATCTTTTTTATTCTACACGTTTCAATAGTCTCTTCTGTATTCTTGCTTGAACATTAAAGCAGCTCCACTGAGCCCAGGATGAATGCGGCGTCCATAGTTTAGAGAGTAAAACAATTCAAACACTTGAAACATTCGGAATCTAGAAAAGACCCTGGTATGTCTGCTTCCACATTGTCTAGGCTGCAACAACTCGAAAACCGCTCAGTTCCACTAGATTTAGAGTCATTGAAGAAACGAATCTAACCCACTCCAGATCTTATTCCACAAGTGGTCTGCCTGGTCTGCCACACCCTGGTTAGCTCTCGACTGCTACTGCACAAGGGAACAATTCGCTAAGACGTTAGAGCCCGCCGACAAGCGGGCAAATCTACGCTCTGATTGCTTTAGCTTGGAGCGCAGGCGACATTTGAAACGGACACACAAAGAACCCCAGTCGACGGCCCCCCCTCAGTGTTTCCGACAGACGGCAAAGGTGGCTGGGAACGTCACGGTCCCAGCAGTCCGCCTGGCAAAGAGCAGACGAAATCGAAAAGTTTCGGTCCACAAGCCTGGGTTACTTCGTCTGTCATTCCGCGTCAGTTTCTTGCCGAGTAAATACAGCGTGTTGAGCTAACGTAAACAGGGCGGCAACCGATGGACGCGAATTAACCTAGAGGCAGAGCCAGAGAGCAACTCAGGAAGTCACTGGTATCCGCTGCTGTCGGCCATCTCTGGCAGCTGCTGTCAATCACATTATACAGACTTGGAGAAGCGAAATAAAACTATACATGTCACAGAAAAGATACGCTCACATGCTCAGCAAACGTTATCTAAAGCTATTTCAAGCAAATTAGAGATAGCCAGGAAATTTTGTTTGAAACTTGGAGAGAAATTATCCTCTGGGTTTAGCTTCACGTTTGTGGACCGGTTGCCATGCATGCCACTAGCGTTAGAGCCAGTTGAGGAGAGGCCACCGTGAGGCGTTAACGGAAGATAGAACTCAGTAAAGGATTAGCGGAACTCCGGAGACCGGCGGAGAGTTAGAAATCTACAGCCAACCCGTCACAGATCCCGCACGTTTTCCTTTATTAGTGTTGGAGTTATTAGTGCCCTACTCCCCCCTCCCCACACACACACACCTTCTCTCAAGCTCTATCTCTCTCTCTCTAAATATATTATATAATGTAATCTCTCTCTCTCTCTTTTTGCCTCATTTTACTCCTCCCCCCCCCCACCCCCCTTTTTTTTCCATCAACCCTCCGAAGCCCAGGAGAGGACAGCAGCAGCTAGCTGTCTCCAGGTGTTGACTCGGCCCAGGCGTGCTGGAATGTCAGAGGAGCTGAACATATTTACTGTCACTGACACCGCTCTACCATCTAACCATCTCCCTAGCTCTTGCCGCGAACCTCACACGACACATACACACAAACACACACACACACACACACACACTTCTCTCAGCACCTAACTTGACCATGACCTCAGGTGACACAGAAATACGAAAGTACATGTAACGTTATTCTTTATCTTCTAATTCTCAATAGATCTTGCCCTGTTTTTCCACCGCCTCCTCATCTCCCAACATTTCCTCTTATATTCCGTGCTGCCCCCCCCCCCCCACACACACACACACACCATCTCTCCGCCTATGAAAAGATCGCAGTTTTCTCACTTACTTCTCCCCTCTCTCTTTACTCTCCTTCTGCAGTCATTGCACCCTCTTCACTTTCCTCCTGTAACCATTTTTTTCCGTCACTCATCTAACCACATTACTCTTTTCTTGCAACATTAATCCTCCCTTGATCGTCGCTTCCCTCTTAACTCACCTTCTATAATCATTCCTCCCTCACGCCTTGTAACAAGTAATCATATTTCTCTCACTCCTTCCATCCTTATTTATTTCCCTCCTATAATCATTCCTTTCTCAATCATACCATCCTTTTTTGCTCTCTTCTGCAACTATTCTTCCCTCATCCCCCCCTCCCTCTTCCGCTCTCTCTGTAATCACTTTTCCCCTATCTTTAGTTTCCTCCTGCAACGTTACTTTTCCTACCTCGCTTCTCATGTCCCTCCCTCTTTTTCCATGAATTCATCTCTCCTCTTTCACCTGATCGTGGGAGGAATCCCTTCTTAACACTCCCGTCGCTTTATCTCTCCCAGTTTAAGACAGCATACATAAAACCCATTTTGTTGCTCTACACAAACACATAGCAAAAACTCCAGATCGCAACCTGTATTCTTATGATCTGTGGCCTAGTTACAAGGCGTGTTGTCAGGATCTATGACTGTGTACAAACCTAGCAACAAGATGTGTAGTCATCATCCATGTCTTTGTACAAATCTAGCAATAAGACGTGTTGTCAGGATCTATGACTGTGAACAAACCTAGCAACAAGATGTGTTGTCAAGCTCTATGACTCTGTACAAACCTAGCAACAAGACGTCTTGTCAGGATCTATGACTGTGTACAAACCTAGTTACCACATGTGCGTTCAAGATCTATGACTCTGTACAAACCTAGCAACAAGATGACTGTGTTGTCGGAATCTATGGTTGTGTACAAACCTAAATACAAGATATGTTGTTAGGATCTATGGTTGTGTACAAATCTAAATACAAGATATGTTACCAGGATCTGTGGTGTACAAAGTTAAATACAAGATATTTTCTCAGGATCTATGGCTGTGTACAATTACTTAAATTATACAAGATATGTTTCAGTTTCTATGGCTGTGTACAAACCTAATTACAAGATGCTTTCTCAGGATCTATGAATGATACGAGATGTGTTTTCAATTCAATATCTATGACTTGGCAAACCTGCTCACAAAATGTTTCATCCGCATCTATGCCCATTGGGAAGTTTAAATACCAAATGTGATTTCATCATCTATGGCAGTCGGCACTCGGCAAGCCTAAATACGTTTTGTGTTCCCATTATATATGGATATTGATAAAATTAAACTGAACACAAGATATGTTCTTAGGATCTATGGTTGTTGGCAAACCTGAACACAAAAATGATGTGCTGTCAGTATCTGTGACTGTTGGCAAACCTCAACACAGTATGTCTTCTCTACGGTTATTTTCAAACCCCAACACAAGAAGAGTTCTTAGAATTTATGGCTGTTGGCAAACCTGAACACAATATAACATGCTTTTAGTAACTTTGGTTGATTTCGAAAAGATATGTTAATGTTCTTAGTGACTATGACCATTTATAAACCTATACACTAAATGTCAACTTGAATCCACTATCGCGGTTAGGCAGAAATCTTTCCCTGCCATCAATTAACTAGGCTACCGTACTTACGAGTTACGCGCCCCTGACGCTGCCGATGACACCAAGAGAGGAAGGATTGGGCAAACGGCATTACATGGCTTTGACCTCGTGTGACCCTTGCGACTGTGTGCTTACGCCTCCAGCTCTACTAATCATGCACTGACATTAGCCATAAGGATCGGGGACAACCCTCTCCTCCTCCCCATCTAGCCATCGTTAAAACCTGCTATCGGTGGCTGCGGTCACCGCAGACAATGCACCGCATATCGCCCGCTGCTTTCGTCTGCTTAAGTGTTTTTTGTGTGAGGAATCCCGGCTCAAGGCAAATCATGGCCGCAATTTGAGTCAGGACCGAAACCCAGCAGCTTAGAGACACCTTCTCCAACATTCTTTACTTTGTCTATTGCTAATATAGTGCATTCTTTATTTTGTCCATTGCCAATATAGTGCATCAACAATTTTGCGATGGAAGTCCCAAACTCGTGTCAAACACAGCAGTTCTACACAACACAGTGGTGGTTTAACGTCCATGGAGAGACTGCGTAAGTTGGCCTGTACTGTGAGAAGAAATAAGAGATCTGTGAACACATCTGACAGGTTGGTGTTGCTTCTCAAGAAAATAAAGATGGATATTGCAAGTTTGGTCAGGGTCTTGGAGACCTGATCACAACACACATCTTTTCCAAAATTTGGTCACGACTTCGAAAAACTGAACAGGACATACAGCTTTTCTTTGCCAGAATTATTCGAGAAGATAATCACACAGCTTCATTAAAAAAAAAGCATACAATCTCCAACAGTTTCTATCGCAGTTTCTATGAAAAGGCGTTTCACTGATTAATATGAGAGAAAAAACTGACACATCTCTTTTGCACTAAGTTAACTTTAACATAATCAAATCAATTAAAAAAAAACAAAAACGTTCGAGAAGGTCTTTGGAATATTGCATTAGCTGTATGAAAAAACCTACTTACAGAGTTATTTGGCTTGTTTGTGAATCTCTCTCTCCTCTCTCTCTCTCTCTCTCTCTCTCTCTCTCTCTCTCTCTCTCTCTCTCTCTCTCTCTCTCTCTCTCTCTCTCTCTCTCTTTCTCTCTCTCTCTATCTATCTATCTCTCTCTCTTTCTCTCTCTCTTGAGCATTCATCATCCTTAAAACATGTATACATATCGCTAGAGTGTCAGATAAACATAGAGGGTAATCTTTGGGGACAAATCTAAAAAAAAATGAAAACATGAAATAAAGTGATTCGGCCAGGCATTGAGCGTCCTCTATCAACCAAGAAAGCTAGTATCCCGCTGTTCGACCAAGGAAAACATAAAATTCAATGACATAAAAATTATGTAGGTGCTTACTAAAATACGGAAACTGAATAGGTAGATAGATAGCTAGATCTAGACTCTATAGGGCGATGGATTGGGTAATTTTTTATTGCTTTGTTTGAATCGCTGACACAAAGGAGAGATAGATAGATGGGTAGGCAGATAGAGATATAGATAGATGGGTAGATAGATAGAGAGACAGATAGATCTCTAGATAGAAAGAGAGACAGATAGATCTTTAGATAGATAGAGAGGCAGATAGATATGGAGATAGAGAGACAGATAGATGGGTAGATAGATAGAGAGATAGATAAATAGAGAGACATATAGGTGGGTATATAGTTAGAGAGATGGATAGATCTCTAGAGAGATAGAGAGATAGATAGATGGGTAGATAGGCAGAGAGATAGATAGATCTCTAGATAGATTGAGAGATAGATAGATGGGGGGGGGGGGGACACTAGGAAAGTCGCTATCAAGGCGGACCCTTGAAACACAATAATCGATGCTCTGTCTCTCTCTCTTACAGTTAAACTTTCTATCCCTCTCTTTCTACCTCTCTTTGTATCCTTCTCTCCCACTCACTGTTGCATTCTCTCAAACTCTCTCTCTCTCTCTCCCCCCTGTCTTTTTCTCTCCATTCCTCTCACTCTCTTGCATTCTCTATCCCTCTCTCTACCTCTTCTTTTTCTTCCCTCCCTCCGCTACCCCTTTTTTTCTCTTTCTCTCTTTTTTACATTCTCTCACCTTCTTCTTTTTCTCCCCTTCCTTCCCCCCCCTCTCTCTCTCTCTCTCTCTCTCTCTCTCTCTCTCTCTCTCTCTCTCTCTCTCTCTCTCTCTCTCTCTCTTATTCTCCCTCTCTTTGTATCTCGCTCATCTCTCTTGCATTCGCTGTCGCTCTCCGCCTTTCTCTCTGTCTCTCTATCTCTTCCATATTATCGAAGTCTTTCTCTCTCTCTCTCTCTCTCTCTCTCTCTCTCTCTCTCTCTCTCTCTCTCTCTCTCTCTCTCTCTCTCTCTCCATACCTCTCCACGTCAATAATGACTCGCTGTGAAATGGCTCACGCCAGCCTGCCGCTAAATGAAACAGGCAGGTTAGGGAGCGGCCACTGGTCCCAAGTATGGACAATTAGGCAGCTTTGTAATTACCTGCCGGAGTGGAAGTCCGTCGGACAGTGGTCATGACCCAGGCTTGAGAGATGGCCTGAGTCGGAACAGGAAATACCCGCAACGCTAAAGTCATTGCACGCCCCGCAAGTAAACCTCCGAAACCGTCTCGTCGGTCTCAAGACTGTCTCAACAGGAATGGCTATACTGAGTCATGGCTTATTACATACATGTACCATAAAACAACGCACGACCACCTATTGGTCGGGCTGGAAAATCAGGGCCTTTTCTACAAAAAAATAGATGAGTCGGCACCTTGCTTGTTCTGGTTTTAAAAAAAAATCAGCGAAAAACAAGCCTCTTCTGAAATAAGCAAACAGATCGTTACAAGCAATTCTCTGAACGTCTTTTGTGCCAGGATCTCAAATCCATATCTCTAAATAATTCATCTGTGTGTTATTATAGTGCATACTTCCTGTAAAGATTGCTGCTTTAATCTAATTTCTTAGAAAGGCTTTACAAGCAATCTATCTAGTGGACACTGCGCTCATTGTAACTCTTTGCTGAATAAGACACCATCTTCTAACAAAAGTTTCAGTGACGGCATCTGGACAGCATCATCCGTTAGAAATTATACGCAATAGATTGTGGAACAAATCATGAAACAGAAAGAAATGTTTTCAGTAGCACGCGACAAGCCCTGGGGGCGAAGTAAAGTTTCAAACAGACTGGACACATTAAGCACTCGCGCGCACTAAAAAACTTTGCTGAGCCTCATATTCCCTGATAGAAAACTGGGAAACTCTCACATCCTTGATAGAAATCTCGGCAAGCCTTACATCCCCGATCAATACCGCGGGAAACCTCACATCCTGTGATAGACACCTCAGAAAATCTCATAACCGGGGATAAACGCTTGGAGAAAACTCACATCCTGTGGAAGGAACCTCAGAAAATCTCATATCCCGTAACATAAACCTTGGTAAACCTCACATCCCATGACAGAAACCGCGAAAAAACCTCACATCCTGTGACAGAAACCTCGAGAAAACTCACATCCCGTGATAGACATTTGGATAAATCTCACATCGCTTGACAGAACCTCGGAAAACTTCATAACCTATGATAAAAATCTCGGTATACCTTTGACATCCAAGCTGCTACAGCTTCCACCAGTTTTCTGCCATGATCGCGAGATATCTGGTTCTAGCGCTTGGCCTTTAATGGCGCAAGAAAGCCTCGATGAAGCCAGCGAGACACAGTGGCGTACACTGTCAGTTCATTCATCTGGTTCTAGTGCTTGGCCTTACTTCAGAGAAAAAGAGAGAGAGAGAAAGAGAGAGAGAGAGAGAGAGAGAGAGAGAGAGAGAGAGAGAGAGAGAGAGAGAGAGAGAGAACGAGAAAAGAAAGAGAAAGAGACAGAGAAAGCGGAAGAGAAAGAAAGAGAAGAAGACAGAAAAAGAAAGGTAGATAAAGAGAAAGGGAGAGAAAGCAGAGATAGAGAGAGAGGAAAGAGAAAGAGAGAGAAACAGAGAGAGGAACAGAGAAAGAGAGAGAGAGAGAGAGAGAGAGAGAGAGAGAGAGAGAGAGAGAGAGTCAGACACAGAGTCAGAGACAGAGACAGACAGACAGATAGACAGACAGTCAGACAAACAGAATGAGACAGAGACAGAGGCAGAGATTGAGGTTACTTCAGAACCACTTTCCAAATTTATAAATTTATCTTTGTGTTGCTCTAATTGATTTCCTTCTATGCTCGTAGACCCTATACTTCTGTCCATCATTCTTTTCTATTCCTTATTATAAATACACTCAATAGACAGAATCTTTCCCACATCAATTCATCAGAGAGAATCGCTTTGTCTTCCCTGAAATATAACCCAAGGTTTAAGAAATGTTTCTGAAGAATGAAGGAGATTGGCCCAGGTAAATCCGAAAGGCTCTGCTAATCCCATAAGCGTTGGGTCTCGGAGGAGCACCTAATTCGGGACTACCCCCCCTCCCCCCCCCCTCCCCCCCCCAAAATAAGGTGACGATGTTTTGTAAACAGGTAAAGTTTTCATCATGATGAGAAAATGGCGGCTTTCAGCTTATTAATTTTCTTCTTACTGAACCCGCTCGACGATCCCTGCTGTATTATTATGCTAATGAGTTGCTGAATATTAATGACGTATGAAAAAAAAAAAAAAAAAAAAACATGAGCCGGTTATTTCTCACTCCAAAATGAAGAAAAAGCATTCTGAATTCACAACAGATGCAGGAACAGCAGTGACACCAGCATCAGGAACAGGATGCTGTCGGGTGTTGCTTGTAAAGCCAGGGTCAGAGAGTGCTGGTGGACTCTCAACAGTTTAGAACCCATTTTCGTGTAGTTATTGTCCACCAGCCACATCTCTCACGATAGAGAGAGAGAGAGAGAGAGAGAGAGAGAGAGAGAGAGAGAGAGAGAGAGAGAGAGAGAGAGAGAGAGAGAGAGAGAGAGAGTTACCCGATCTTTCTGTTGAGATCTCTGACAGCCGTCTGTTCGCTTCTTTTCTTTTTTTTCTTCTATCATCATTACATACTTCTTTCCATCCTCTAGCCCTCATTATTTCTCTATCCTCCCGCACGGTCGATCGATGCAACACTTTCACTTCTTAGCCCTGAGAAAGAGAAAGCCACTTCTAGGCTACTCCACAAGTCAAAATCCAATAAAATGAGATGGAACGCCCCTGCCGAAAATATCCAAAGCTTGGGGCACAGTTGCAAAGAGATCCAAAAAAGGAAGAAAAAAAGACAACACTTTCGAAATAGTGAATTACCATTTCGATATGAAAAATAAAAAATTACATAGAATAAATGCTATTTTCAATGTAGCTCTATCTCTGGATCTACTGAAATGATGCTTGAAGTAGCACGATTATCACTGTAGCTATATCTCTGGATCTACTGAAGTAGTGCTTGATATAGCACGATTATCACTGTAGCTCTATCTCTGGATCTACTGAAGTGGTGCTTGACATAGCACGATTATCACTGTAGCTCTATCTCTGGATCTACTGAAGTAGTGCTTGACATAGCACGATTATCTCTGTAGCTCTATCTCTGGATCTACTGAAGTGGTGCTTGACATAGCACGATTATCACTGTAGCTCTATCTCTGGATCTACTGAAGTGGTGCTTGACATAGCACGAGTATCACTGTAGCTCTATCTCTGGATCTACTGAAGTGGTGCTTGACATAGCACGATTATCACTGTAGCTCTAGCTCTAAACTCTCTGACATGGTGCTTGACGTTATCAGTGTAGCTCTACCTCTGGATCTACTGAAATGGTGCATGACATAGCACGATTATTAGTGTAACTCTAGCTCTAAACCCTCTGACATGGTGCTTGACGTTATCAGTGTAGCTCTACCTCTTGATCTACTGAAGTAGTTCTTGAAGGGGCAGGATTATCATTGAATCTCTATCTCTGGATCTACTGAAGTGGTGCATGACATAGCACGGTTATTAGTGTAACTCTAGCTCTAAACCCTCTGACATGGTGCTTGACGTAGAAAGATTATCAGTGTAGCTCTAGCTCTACCTCTAGTCAATTGCGCTTGCAGAATCATGTATCCCTTGTTGCTCTAGCTGTATATTTAGCACAGTGATATTTCCTGCTTCACACCTACCTTTATCGAAACAACGATGAAGCAAACAAAAATGGCATAATAGTTGCTGATTATCTGAACAATTGTAAGGGAAAATCATCGCAGGGATAAATGGAGGTTAATTAATGTTATTTAATCATAAAGATCATGGAGTGTGTGTGTGTGTGTGTTTGAGAGAGAGAGAGAGAGAGAGAGAGAGAGAGAGAGAGAGAGAGAGAGAGAGAGAGAGAGAGAGGTTGAAATACAGACAGATAAGCAGCAGACAGAAAGAAACAGATAGACAGAAGGAAATAGACAGTAAAAAAATTTAAAAATGATAGAGAGTTCGAGAGAAAAATATAAAAAAAAACGAAAGACCGATAGATAGATCGATAGATAGATAGATAGATAGATAGATAGATAGATAAATAGATAAATATACGTGTAGATATTAAGATGAACGGAAAGATCGACAGTTAGATAAATAGATAGATAGATAGATAGATGGATAGGCAGTTAGATAGATAGATAGATGCACGTGCAGATATTAAGATGAATAGATAGACAGATAGACAGTAAGTCAGATAGATAAACAGTTAGATAGATAGTTAGATAGACAGACAAATAGATAGATAGATAGATAGATAGATAGATAGATAGATAGATAGATAGATACACGTGTACAAATTTAGATGGGCGGATAGATAGACAGATAAACAGTCGGAAAGATAGATAGATAGATAGATAGATGGATGAATAGATAGATACATGTGTAGATATTTAGATAGATAGATAGATAGATAAACAGATAAATAGATAGACGTAAAGATATTTAGATGGATGTATAGATAGATAGACAGTTAGATAGATAGACAAATAAATAGATAGATAAATAGATAGATAGTAAGAAAGACATATAGATAGATACACGTGTAGATATTGAGAAAGGTGAATAGATAGATCGATAGATTGATCGAGTGTAGATATTAAGATGGATGGATAGATAGATAGACAATTAGATAGGCAGTCAGAAAGATAAATAGATAGAATCACGTGTAGATATTCAGATAGATAGATAATTGGACAGATAGATAGATATATAGATAGACGTGAAGATATTTAGATGGATCGATAGATAGATAAACAGTTAGGTAGATAGACAAATAAATAGATAGATAGAAAGAAAGATATACAGACAGACAGATAGATAGATTGACAGATAAACAGATTGATAGATAAATAGACAGACAGGCAGATAAATAGATAGACAGATAAACAGATTGAGAGATAGATAGATAGTAAGACAGACACATATCTATATATCTATCTATCTATATATATATATATATATATATATATATATATATATATATATATAGACGCACGTGTAGATATTTAGAACGATGGATAGATAGATAGATAGAATCACGTGTAGATATTTAGATAGATAGATAGTTGGACAGATAGATAGATATGTAGATAGACGTGAAGATATTTAATTGGATTGATAGATAGATAAACAGGTAGGTAGATAGACCAAAAAATAGATAGATAGATAGACAGACAGATAGATAGATTGACAGATAAACAGATTGATAGATAAATAGACAGACAGGCAGATAGATAGATAGACAGATAAACAGATTGAGAGATAGATAGATAGTAAGACAGACAAAGATAGATAGATACAAGTGTTGATATATAGAATAATAGATAGATAGATAGATAGATCGATAGACAGATCGAGTGTAGATATTTAGATGGATGGATAGATAGACAGACAGTTGGATAGATAGTCAGACAGAGAAATAGATATATAGATACAGGTGTAGATATTTAGTTGGATGGATAGATAGATAGGCAGTGAGATAGATAGATAGATAGATAGTAAGACAGACATATAGATAGATAGATACACATGTAGATATTTAGAAAGGTGGATAGATCGATCGATAGATAGATAGATCGAGTGTAGATATTTAGATGGATTGATGGATAGACAGGTAGACAGTTAGATAGATAGACAGACAGACAGACAGATAGATAGATATATAGATACACGTGTAGATATTTAGATGTATGGATAGATAGGCAGTGAGATAGATAGATAGATAGTAAGACAGACTTATAGATAGATAGATACACGTGTAGATATTTAGATAGGTGGATAGATAGATATATCGATAGATAGATCAAGTGTAGATATTTAGATGGATGGATAGATAAACTGTTAGATAGATAAACAGACAGACAGATAGATAGATACACGTGTAGATATTTAGATGGATGGATAGATAGATAGGCAAAGAGACAGATAGATAGATAAATAAATATATAAATATATAGACAGAAAGATAGATAGAAAAACAGACAGGTAGATAGATACACAGATAGATAGACAGCCAGCTAGATAGGTAGATACATATGGATATATTTTGATGGACGGATAGATAGATAGGCAGTTAGGGAGATAGATGGACAAATAGATAGGTAGATAGATAGATAGATAAATAGATAGATAGATAGTTCTCTAGTTCGATAGTTACATAGATAGATACATGTGTAGATATTTAGATGGACTGATAGATAGAAAGACAGTTAAATAGATACACAGATAGATAGATAGATGAATAGAAAAATCAATATTTAGATAGACAGATAGATAGATAGATAGACAGATAGATGGGTAGATAGAAAGGCAGATACATAGATCGGCAGATCAATAGATAGTTAGATAGATAAATAGGTAGATAGATGTATGGGCAGATAAATAAATAGATAGAAAGATAGATAGATAGACAGAAAGATAAAAACAAAGAGAGAGAGAGAGAGAGAGAGAGAGAGAGAGAGAGAGAGAGAGAGAGAGAGAGAGAGAGAGAGAGAGAGAGAGAGAGAGAGAGAGAGAGAGAGAGAGAGAGAGAGAGAGAGAGAGAGAGAGAGAGAGAGAGAGAGAGAGAGAGAGAGAGAGAGAGAGACAGACAGACAGACAGACAGAAAAAAATGGAAGGATGAAAAAAAGATAGAGTGTTGATTTTTTTTCCCAAGTTCAATTCATCTATGTTTGAGCACGCATTTACTTAAGAAGCTGTTCGCTCTCTTTCCATTAGCATTGATATAATTTTTTTTCGACAAACAAGCTTTCATCTGTCTTTCTATTTGTATTGATTTACTTTCATTTATTCAGCAAGCTGTTATCTGCCTTTTTTTCTTTCATCAACTCCTTTTTGTCGAGAATCAACCATCTTAAAATCCATCTCTCTCTCTGTCTCTCTCTCTCTCTCTCTCTCTCTCTCTCTCTCTCTCTCTCTCTCTCTCCCTCTCTCTCTCTCTCTATCTGACCGTGTGTGTTTTTATCGATCGTTCATCCAGCATACCAACTAGTCTAATTAGCTCTATGAATCGAACTAACTTATTAATACAACTTTTAAATCTTTCAATCTAGTTCTCTGTGTTTAGTTTGGCCATAATCGTGTTCTCTCTTTTTCACATCTCTCATGTTCATCCGATGTTTACCTTTTTAGACATGACAATCATTGACTGATATAAAATGTACCGATCCTTTTGTAAACCGTTTCTAATCTATGTACCTGCCATTCTTTATTCATTTATCCAATCATCTGCGTGTCTATCATTCTCTTATAATCATTTAATTATTCATTTATCTACGCATCTATTAATCTTAGTTTATTTTATTTTTATTTATTTTTCTATCGATGTACTTACTTGCCTACATATCTATCTGCCTATCCATCTATTGAAATATTTTGCTGTGGTAGCGTTCTTACTTATTCATCGACGCAACAATTTCCGTGGACCAGTGAGACAAGCAATTTAGAGTGAGCCAATTTTTTGTTTCACTTGAGGTAAAACAAAGTTGCCTATTTTTAAAAAAAAATTACTTCACGTATAAGCTTGTCGCCATTACCAGAATCTAAGCTGAAATCTTTGAACCGCTGCCGCGGGCAGATTAGTAAGTAGAAGCCGCTTGTTTACAACTCAGCACAAGTGGCATCAGAGACACAGCAACGGTATGGTCAAGCGGACAAAACGGCGACAAGTTGCCTTCAGTTCAGAAGACTATCAGTTGAATCTCAGACCGTGGAGCTATAAATAGATACGGTTCAAGCTACCCAGTTCTTCGATAATAATATGAGAGGTAAAGAAAACATGAAACACCATACCTTCTAAAGATCCCATATCTCTGCTCTTTCTCCCAAGCAAATCGCAGTTTCTGACCAGAACCTTAGAGCTGCTCCCGGCCACCCGCAGGTCCAGTCGGAGGCAAGCAAGTGAGCAGGGAGAGGAAGCAACCTCCAAACTGATCTAAACACCGAGCCTCGGGTATTTCCAATAGTGCGCGTAGTCTTTTTTGCAAACTGTCATCAAGAGATGAAATCTCTCTGTCTCTCTCTCTGTCTCTCTCTCTCTGTCTCTCTCTCTCTCTCTCTCTCTCTCTCTCTCTCTCTCTCTCGTCATACCTGACTGAATTCAGGCGACGTTAGTTTCTTCCCCCCCCCCCCCCTCTCCCCTCCCCGCCTCGTGGTGTGATTGTTATCAGATACAGGACAACTTCGGTCTGCTATGTGTTTATATGTCATGTGTGGGTGTGTTTGTGTGTGGAGAAAAAGAGAGATGGGTCGTAAAACCGACTGGGTTGTCCCATTGTAAGCACAACGCGCCGTACGACTCACACAATAAGAATGGAACAGCTTTAATTTCCCCCAGCGGAAATCCCCTGTATAAAGATACACCGCTAGCAAACCTTAGCGAAACTCGAGCTGTAGACAATGAATCTGGTCGATTGTTTGTGATATCCCGACATTTAAAACTGGAAACATTTCCCATTTATAGCGCTGTTGGTTTTCATAAAATTCGCGCTAAGGGCTTTAGGGCCACAAACAAAACTAGTGACGCATATCAATATGAAAAAATACCCAACTTATAACCCACTTACATAAAATCGATCATCTTAAAATCCATCTCTCTCTCTCTCTCTCTCTCTCTCTCTCTCTCTCTCTCTCTCTCTCTCTCTCTCTCTCTCTCTCTCTCTCTCTCTCTCTCTCTCTCTCTCTCTCTCTCTCTCTCTCTCTCTCTCTCTCTCTCTCTCTCATATGGGTGCTGCAATCTATGTTTAGTGCGAATCAAAACAAAAAAAAAAATCACGAAACCGAAAAAAAAACCCAAAGGAAACCGGGCAGGATGCATTTTTTTCTCAATTCAGGTTGTACTGAAAATATCTTTAATGTAAATTGGATGTTTCATTCTCTATCATTTTTCTCATTCCATGTATATCTAAAACTCGCTTCTATTTTTTTTTCATGCAGATGTGACAGAGATGAACCGCAACACTTGGGCGTTTGACGCCTGATGTAAAACACTTCGTTCAAAAAGACAATCCACTGTGAACAATCGTGAAGTAACCGAAGAGGTTGTTATTGCATTACCCCAAGGTCTTTCATATTCTCTCTCGGATTTGGTTCAAAACTCTTCGATTGGAAATCTGTGTCATGTTTGCAAACACTTGCTTCAGTCAAATTTCAAAAAGAAACTCTGGAATGTGTTGCTACAATAGCAAAAAAAAGATTGACCCTTATTCTTCTCTTCCAAATGAATTTAAAGATCTGTATTCTGGCAGTCGGAGGAGTGGAAACATTTTTCACAAAATGTTGGACTCTACAATTGTGCTTTCAAATGATTTCTTTTGGATGTGACATATCCAGCCAACAAGGTTGGAGTCCAAACTTTAGAATTCAAGACCAAGTCTGCCATTTAATAGGTTCTGTTGAACCCAACTCTCAACAGAGTATATATATATATATATATATATATATATATATATATATATATATATACCGATCTATAGAAAAAGAGAGAGAGAGAGAGAGAGAGAGAGAGAGAGAGAGAGAGAGAGAGAGAGAGAGAGAGAGAGAGAGGAGGTCAATAGAGAAATTAATGTGATGGAGAGAAAGAGATAATAGAAAAAAAGAAATGAGGGAAAAACGAGCGAGAGTGGCAGAATGGTGACAAAAAGAGAGGTCGAGTTCGAAAGATTGAGAGGAAAATAGATCGATATCTTTAATCGGTGAGTGAGAGAAATTTCGTTTTTTCACTACAGCAGGCCATCACACACCCATTGTGTTTCCTCCCAGTACCAGTCAGATAAACTAACCTAACGTCGGGAGGGACGTAGATAATACGAAATAGTTGAAATTGTGACTTTAGCCATGTATCAGCTGATTGATGGGGAAGCAGATGCTTAGGTTGGAAGATATTCTATGGTAACACGCCATCTTTCAGTGAAGGAGGTTTTAATGGAAAAAATTAGTGCTATAATACTGGTATTACAAATTTAAAATCATGTATGCGTGTGTTAACTTGTAAGTCCTTGTATGACTGTTCAAATCCAATTTTCCGAACGAACCAATACCGATTTATCTTATCTGACCTGACATCATACTTACAAAAGATACAGTTAGATGTGAATGAAGACACAAAAACATATACACAGACGATGAAGCCCTACAGAAATAACAGCGGAATTTAGGGTTGGGAGATACAAAGATAGAGTAGCCTAGGTGGATGGATCTTCTAAAGATATGCACAGAGGGACAGAAAAAGGGATCGAAAATAAGGCAAAAAAAAAGTGGTAGAAAAAGCTCAAAAGGAATGAAGAAATAGCGAAACAAAATTAAAAGGATAAAAGAAAGCGATTAAGACTAGGCGACAGGACCGAAGTCAAGAGTTATCCCAAGAATCCTATGTACTAACAGCACACGAGGTCCTCATCTAGACCAGGAACAGAAACACTGTTTCCACCCAAACGCTTTTTAACCATGAGATGGATCATAAACGTGTTGTTTCCATCGGAAATTGTTGCACAAATTTGTGTTCTAACAAAAGATGCATATAGAAAGGCAGATAGATAGACCGATATTTTGGTTTTCCTTTTAGGTTTTTTTTCGTAATATAGATAAATATGTATGCATCCTAGACAGATAGATAGGCAGATAAACAGATATATGAATAGATAGATAAATAGATATGTAGTTAAAATTTTTATTTTCAAAAGTCTTCTGCTTATTTTAATATTACAACTACAAATCGGTAGATGGATAAATAGATAGCTAGACAGGTCGATAGATATAGATGAATAATTAAATAAATAGAAAGATAAACAAGGACAACGATAAATAGATAAATCATAGATAGATATATCAAATAATAGCAATAACGAGAAAGGCAATATATATATATATATATATATATATATATATATATAGTTTGAAGATAAGTTGAAATAGCTGATAAGAGTGATAAAGTGTGGGAGCATTTCATAGATAGGATCTTCTATATCTATATCTCTCTCTATATATACAGAGAGAGAGAGAGAGAGAGAGAGAGAGAGAGAGAGAGAGAGAGAGAGAGAGAGAGAGAGAGAGAGAGAGAGAGAGAGAGAGAGAGAGAGAGAGAGAGAGAGAGAGAGAGAGAGAGAGAGAGAGAGAGAGAGAGAGAGAGAGAGAGAGAGAGAGAGAGAGAGGGATAATAATTCATGTTTCAGTGAAAGTCAGTTTACCTTGGACAATGGTTATATCCAAACTGGACATTGATCCTGGAACATAACGGTCAGGCGAAGGTAGACACTGTCCACTTTAAGACTTCCTATTTTTCAGTCAGAGCGGCACAAGTTTAGGAATATGGTTGAGGGGTCTGAAATAAAATTTGGAATAAATAGATGTTAAAAAATTAATAATAATAATAATAATAATAATAATAATAATAATAATAATAATAATAATAATAATAATAATAATAATAATAATAATAATGATAATGATGATGATAATAATAATAATAATAATAATAATAATAATAATAATAATAATAATAATAATAATAATAATAATAATAATAATAATAATAATAATAATAATAATAAAAGTCAATGGATGGAGTCAGTGTATTGTTTCTCCACTACTTTGACAGGATTCACATTGGAGACAAAGTTTAGCTCTCAAATCAGGTTCAGTTGTGGTAGGAGTCTAAGATAACGACCACCAACCTCGATATTTGGTAGCTAGCACTGTCGGTCTATAGAGATTGCCAGGTCGTATTTCTGTTGCGTTCACACCAGTCACTGTACGTGAGGCTCTTCGCTGGCCAGACTCAACTGCCGGTGATTTTTGTGATCAACTCCTGATGTTATTGATCTCAGCAAAAGGCCATTATCATGGTTGGGCGTCCCACGCTTGAGTGCCCTTCCCTGTCAGCGGTGAGGTTGGAGAAGCTCTAACCAGCAGTAAGTGTGTACACCTAAGCTAAGCCCGCTCGCCTCTCAGCAACATTACAGCGGGCCACACTGCTGCACTGTTATAGAGGGTGGGACCACTCTATACACTCCTTGGTGGTACACAAACCTACCTTCATCAGTCGACGAGAGTGTGTGTGTGTGTGTGAGAGAGAGAGAGAGAAAGAGCGATAGTGTGAGAAGGAAAGAGAGAGAGAGAGAGAGCGATAGAGAGAGAGGAAAAGAGAGAGAAGGACAGAGTTAGAGAGAGAGACAGACCGACAGAGAGAGAAAGAGAGAGAGAGACAGAGAGAGAGAGAGAGACAGAGAGACAGAGAGACAGAGAGAGGGAACGAGAGAGGACAGAGAGTTAGAGAGAGACAGACAGACACAGAGAGAGAGAGAGAGAGAGAGAGGACAGAGAGTTAGAGACAGACAGACAGACACAGCGAGAGAGAGAGAGAGAGAGAGAGAGAGAGAGAGAGAGAGAGAGAGAGAGAGAGAGAGAGAGAGAGAGAGAGAGAGAGAGAGAGAGAGAGAGAGAGAGAGAGAGCGAGAGAGACAGAGACACAGAGAGAGATAGCCGCGGAGACAAAGCTCAGACCTGAGGTTCAGGGGAGCGGGTGGAGGGGGGAGGTAAATGCGCGCGACCAAGGGAGTGAACTGATGGGGTTCATGGAAGAAAAGTGTCTTAGTTGAAGTAATGATTAGCCTGTCGCATAGTATCAAGTCTAAATAAACCAGGATGAAGAGAAAACAACCGGGAGGAGTGAGGGGGGTGGGGGGTGGGGGGTAGGGGTTGATGATAATAAAATTACATCAGACTTCAACAGGAAGAGGGGGGGGGGGGGGAGAGAAGAAAAAAAGATGTAGGTCCAGAGAATAATTATGATAATAGTGTTACAACTTGTAGCCTCCATACCATCCCCCTCTTTATCGGTTCCTTCCTCTATCTTCCTCTCTGTCTCTCTCTGCCCTTGTCTATCTCCCTCTCTCTTTCACTCCCTCTCTCTGTGTCTCTGTCTCTCTGTTTTTCTGCCTGTCTCTCTCCATCTCTCTCTGTTTTTCTGCCTCTCTCTCTCTCTCTCTCTCTCTCTCTCTCTCTCTCTCTCTCTCTCTCTCTCTCTCTCTCTCTCTCTCTCTCTCTCTGCAAGTGGCCGATCGCCGTTTGAGCTGACTTCAGAGTAGACACGCTCTGTCCATCATAGTCTAGTGATTTTCAAGTTAGCTTGCTCTATGGTAGTGATTGTCTTGCCACACATAGTCCAGTGTTTGTCTGGTCAGCTAGTTCTATGGTAGTGATTGTCTTGCCAGACATAGTCTAGTGTTTGTCCAGTTAGCCAGCTGTATGCTAGTGATTTTCGTGTCAGTTATGTTTTAATAGTTTTATGATGAGCTAGTCTTATGCAATGTATTGCAACGCCAAACATATACTAAGCATTGTGCGATAAGCTACCTGAAGGCAATTTGAGTAATTGCCTTGCTAGACATAATATATCTAGTTATTGTCTGATCAGCTTACTGTATGTTCATGATTGTACTCCTCGACATATCCTAATTATCATCTGATGATTTGAATTGAATGTTAGTGATTGTATTGCTGGACATATCCTAATTATTGTCTAATCAGCTAATTGTATGTTAGTGATTACATTGCTGAACATATCCTAATTATTGTCTGATCAGCTATGTGTATGTTAGTGATTGTCTTGCTACACATATCATAGTTATTGTCTTGTCTGCTAACTCCGTGCTAGTGACTGCCTTGCTACACATAATTATCCTATTGGTTGTTTTGTCAGCTAATCCAGTGATGGTAAATTTCTGGCTACACATAATTATTCTAATAACTACTAGATATAAAAAGGATACAGCACGTAATACACCTTGAATTTTGCTAAAAAAGATAAAGAACAATTCACTAACGTTGCAGCGATGAATTATGTATTAGATCTAGCACATCATACAAGACCGATTTAAGTAGGCCGAATATTAGTCATTATAATCATTTAAATAATAACAATCACGAATGTGTTGTTGCTGTAGCAGGACAAGGCAGATGGTTGAGTTCACCTAGGGCCTTCACACACTCGAACAGGGAAGACTAGATCGAAACAAGGAAGTATCTTTCTCTGCTAACATAGTACTTTGCTCTCCAGAAGTGGTTACTCTTAACTAATGCTCTTGATAGTCCCGAATCTACCAGTAATGACGCGTGCATCCCACGCTGCTTTATAAAGTGGATAACTTACAAGCCTATTGCAACTGGGCTGTTGTGCAAATGAAAGCCTTGACGATAAACGAAGGACGTGACATTTCTTGCTTCACATCGGCCCCTCTACGAGGGTTTGACCTCGTATAATATACGGTAACAGAGACTTGTGAGACACACAATAATGAAAGCAGTGAGTCAAAACCAAATACGCTCAGTCAAGTACAGGAGATTTTCTTGAAATCTCTTCGCCTAAACAATGTCTTTCAGAGTCTTGTCCAGGTCCGGCTCATCGCTACTTGAGTGTGTGGTGGAGAGCACCAAGTGGGAGACCAAAGAGGGTCTTGGTGGAGAGGACCAAGTGGGAGATCACAGAGAATCCTGGTGCTCCCTTGAATCTCATTTCCGACTTTCACAGCCTCTGGACGGCCTGGGTATGTCATCCAAGATAAACATCCTCATGAAATATGAAGGTTTAAAAACTTGAGATCCCAAGTAAGGCTGTCTTTTCTTGTAAATAGAAGAAAGAAATCTATTTTCTCTGTTTCCCTTTGCAATTTACATTTAATTATGCGAAAAAGTGTGAAGCATGCTTCATCATAATAATGCTATGAAGCGTTATAGTCCCCTAAACGTCTAAACAATTAAACTTGAGTCATCAGCTTTCCGTCTAGTTAGGTGTTCAACCCCAACATCAGATGATTTAGCCAAGGACTAAAAACTCTATCGTAGACCTGTCAGTTGAACGAGCTAACCACTGAGCTGCCTGGCTAAATTAAAAAAAATAGATACTATTAAGAATTTAAAGTACACATTTTATTATTCTGACTCATTAAATAATGTATGATTCATGCTATGTATAATATTAACTCGATGTGATTAGATGGTTCTGATGGGTTACAGTTAATTGTCCTAATACTGTTAACTCCAAACTGGCGAAATATCTTGTCCATAATGCTAGTCATTTCCTCAAACCCTTAAGTCCGAACTGCCATAATGCCAGTCATTTCCTCATACTTAAAAAATCAAACTGCTGTATTATCTTGTCCATCATGTTAGTCATTTCCTCATACTCTTAACTCCGAACTGCTGTGGTATATTGCCCATAATGCTAGTTATTACCTGACTCTCCAAACTCCATGATGCCATGATATCTTAACCACGATGCAACGCATCTCCTCAAACTCCCAAATCCCAAATGCCGTGTTATCCTAACTATCCACATGATGATGTTGCATACAGGAGAAGTAAATTACTGTGAGTTCATCATCAGAATTTACTAAAATTTGTAATTCTAAAGAAGGAAGAAAACCAATCATCTTCATATAAATATAATATATATATATATATATTATTCCTTTGCTGCCTCGTCTCTCTTTGCGCCTCCCTTATTTCGTCCTACACCTTTTTCTCTTTTTACCACCTTCGCTATCTTTGTGATTTTATTTCGCTAATTCCTAATGTATTTCTTCTTTTTTATCCTTTCTTTAATTTCATGCCACTTTTCTTTAGTACTTATCTCCTCTCTCTCTTTTCATCTTCATCTCCATCATGTTTTTGCACTCCTTCCCCTTCCTTTCCCTAGCACCCCCACCCTCCTCCTGCTTCCCTCCCTCAACACCACTATTACCTTTACTAGGAAAAAGACTAAACCAAAATGATATTCCGAGATTTAGGTTTCACGTAACCTTCCTTACCCCTAACTTTTTCTTCGAGACCTGAAGACTATAAAAATCGGCCCTTCCCCCCGCTCCCTTCCCATTGTGCATAGCTGCAACCAGTTTATCTGTGCCGTCTTTCCTCCCCCCAACACACACACACACACTTCCTCCTCCCTCGCGCCCTCTGGGGACGATGTTCCGCTATTTGTGGTTATTTGCATGTCTGCATTAAGCTGTCGGGTTTAGCGCTCCAGCAGGACGATTGATTCAGCAACCAGTTGAATGATAGAGGGCGCCACAGGTCTTTCATTAAATGACTCTCTCACAGTCCAGGACTGAGGACATCAGGTCGGTTTCATGAATTATTCATGACTAGAAGACACCCGGGAATTTTTCTGTTACTTAATATTCTCTGGACGACCGAGTGATATATGACAAACAAGGGCTCAGAGGATTAGAATAAAGAGTTCCACGACGGGGACTGTTATTGCGAGCTTGGCCTTCCACAAAAATTAATATTCCCTTCAAAAAAGTAGAAAATCCATTTATAAGTATTAATTTGGGGGAGAGGCTGTGTGTATGTGTATGAGTGTGCGTGCGTGTGTGAGAGAGATATGAAAGAATAATAATGAAAAAGGTAAACGAGCCAGCCCCACATGCAGTAAGTTGCTCTGATATAAAGAAAGTCTAAGCGACTCTAGCGGTCTCTAACTCTCTCCCTGTCTCTTTCTCTGACCCTGACAGCCATGTGGTGTGCAGCAGACTCGAGTTAATCTTCCAGAACGTTCTAGACAGTGTCATCACCTCAATAGGTCTGGTCGTGCTCAGACCTGTACCGTGACGCATCGTTCAACACCGCAGGCAGTCAGTTGTGATGCCAAATCTCACTGACCTCTAACCTTTGTCAGGTTCAGCTGGGACTTCCGCCTGCTGCTGCTCTCTCTCTCTCTCTCTCTCTCTCTCTCTCTCTCTCTCTCTCTCTCTCTCTCTCTCTCTCTCTCTCTCTCTCTCTCTCTCTCTCTCTCTCTCTCTCTCTCTCTCTCTCTCTCTCCGCTCAGTGCAATACAGGCAGACCCACATGCATAAACAAAACACGCCTGCGTCATATGGCGAACACAGTTAATCCCCCCTCTCCCCCTCCAAAAAAAAAAAAAAAAAAAACAACAAAAAGCAAAAAAAAAAATGAAAAGTGTCTGTAAAGTAGCCTATTGAATAAAGAGGTACATAAGATGTCTGTAAATTTGCATGTTGGGTATAGTGTCACACGAGATATCTGTAAAGTAGCATATTGAATAAAGAGGTGCATGAGATAATTATCTGTAAACTAACATGAGGGGTATAGTGTCACACGAGATAATCTAGTGACTAACACCTGGAGTTGGGTGTTGCATGAGATATCTGTAAACTGTCATGTGAAGTAGAATATCAAACGAGATTATCCTAAAGGCTATCATGTTGAGTGTAGTGCCACACGTGATATCTGTAAACTAGCATGTTGAGTACAATGACACACGAGATATCTGTAAACTATCATATTGAGTAAAACAGCACATGAGATATCTGTTAACTAGCATGTTGAGTATAGTGCCACACGAGATATCTGTAAAGTAGCATGTTGAGTATAGTGTCACATGAGCTACATGTAAACTATCATATTGAGTAAAACGGCACATGAGATATCTGTTATCTAGCATGTTGAGTATAGTGCCACACGAGATATCTGTAAACTAGCATGTTGAGTATAGTGCCACACGAGATACCTGTAAACTAGCATGTTGAGTATAGTGCCACACGAGATACCTGTAAACTAGCATGTTGAGTATAGAGTCGCACTAGGTAGCTGTAAACTACGCTTTGAGTCTGATGGCGAAAGAAATGCGGGCTACCTTACATATTGAGAGGCGAGCCTTACAAATAAATTTTAAGTGGCATGGGAATATCTGAACTAGTGTGGATGCAGAGTCGAATAGGAAAACTGCTGGTTGCTAATTATGTTGTATGAATTCCGCACGGAATATCTGAAACATACATGTACTGTTGGATAGAGAGTCGCATGGAATAACTGCTGGATGATAAATTATGTTGTATGAACTGCTGCACGGAATATCTACAGCATAGCACGTGTGATGGTGTGTCAAATGCGTCACTAAATATCTACAGCACGGTGCGTTTGATAGTGTATCAAATGTCTTACAGAATACATGTATCTACGTCACGGCGCGTTTGGTGGTGTATCATATGTCTTACAGAATACATGTATCTACGTCACAGCGCGTTTGGTGGTGTATCAAATGTCTTACAGAATACATGTATCTACGTCACAGCGCGTTTGGTAGTGTATCAAATGTCTTACAGAATACATGTATCTACGTCACAGCGCGTTTGGTGGTGTATCATATGTCTTACAGAATACATGTATCTACGTCAAAGCGCGTTTGGTGGTGTATCATGTCTTACAGAATACATGTATCTACGTCACGGCTCGTTTGGTGGTGTATCAAATGTCTTACAGAGTACATATATCTACCTCACGGCTCGTTTGTTGGTGAATTAAATGTCTTACGGAATATATGTATCTACGTCACGGCTCGTTTGGTGGTGTATCAAGTGTCTTACGGAATATATGTATCTACATCACGGCTCGTTTGGTGGTGAATCAAACGTCTTACGGAATATATGTATCTACGTCACGGCTCGTTTGGTGGTGTATCAAGTGTCTTACGGAATACATATATCAACGTCACGGCTCGTTTGGTGGTGAATCAAATGTCTTACGGAATATATGTATCTACGTCACGGCTCGTTTGGTGGTGAATCAAATGTCTTACGGAATATATGTATCTACGTCACGGCTCGTTTGGTGGTGTATCAAGTGTCTTACGGAATACATATATCAACGTCACGGCTCGTTTGGTGGTGAATCAAATGTCTTACGGAATATATGTATCTACGTCACGGCTCGTTTGGTGGTGTATCAAGTGTCTTACGGAATTATGTATCTACGTCACTGTATGTTGGATGGACTCTCAAGTATCTTATGGAATCTACAAAGGACATGTTGTATCGAAAGAAGCACAATTTATCTACGAATTGCATGTCAGGTAAAGTTTCAGACAAAATATCTGCAGAGTTTTACGTTGTCTGTTGAGTTTTGCACGCAATTTCTGCGGCATAGTTGTTTAGGTCGACAAACAAGGTAAAAAATGGAAAAGTTAGTCGAAGTGATAAAAGCCAATAGGGTAAAATTTAAATAAAAAAAGCAGAAAGTTTCGTGTCATTTTTGCTGCCACTATCAGCACTTCAATCATAAATCGTTAGATATAATTTCCTCAAGGTGGCAGAAATTGTCAAAGCAGTTGTGAAAGGAGAAGAGAGAGTGGAGTAGAGTGTATAGGAAATTGTTCACCTCAGCGAGTACTTCCCGAGAACTTCACAAAATGTCAAGACATCAGGACACGAGACCTGAGACATCGCACACTCACCTTCAATCTTCCGGGGCTGTAGACGGCTGGAGCACACTTAGGACACACAGGGTGGGAGGGGAGGAGGAGGAAGGGCAGTGGATGTGTAAGTTCATCCCTTTTCTGAGGTCTTTTCTACCTCGAAAGTCAATGCTCATAAAAAATAAAAATAAAACAAAACTAAACAAAGAAACAAACTAAAAAAACAAAAAAAAAACAAACCGGATTGGTGCTGGAATGCATCGTAAACTATGGAAACGAATTAGCTGGCAGATTGACAGAGCGACAGACAGACAGACAGACAGACAGACAGACAGATAGATAGATAGATAGATAGATAGATAGATAGATAGATAGATAGATAGATAGATAGATAGATAGATAGATAGATAAATAGATAGATAGATAGATAGATAGATAGACAGACAGATAAATATATCAAAGATGAGAAGATGGCTAGATATGCAAAAGGATAAAGTTTGGATCGTAATGTAAAGAAAAAAAAATGAAAAAATTAAATCAAAGTTGTTAGAACTAAAAAGACAGTAGCTGAAAAGAATTAAATTGAAAACTAATGAGTCGGAGTAATATTTGAAGCAAGGACGTAGACAATGAGGAAAATTAAGCTCGGGACCAAAAAGTAGGGAAATAAAGGAGGAAAGGAAATAAAGAGAGACAGAAAGAGAGAGAGAGAGAGAGAGAGAGAGAGAGAGAGAGAGAGAGAGAGAGAGAGAGAGAGAGAGAGAGAGACAGAGAGACAGAGACAGAGAGAGACAGACAGACAGACAGGCAGACACAGACAGAGATTTCCACAGAAATAACGAACTCGAGAATTCTTTGAATTAACCCAGTTGATCAGGCAGTGAGTTCTGTAACACTAATATTAGTAGTATTAAAAGCTGGTAAACATCTATACTATATCATGGAAAGCTGGGAAACAGCTATACTAAATCATTAAAAGCTGGGAAACAGCTATAATATATCATTAAAAGCTGGGAAACAGCTATACTAAATCATTAAAAGCTGGGAAACAGCTATACTAAATCATTAAAAGCTGGAAAACAGCTATACTCTTGCCTTGAGTGCTATGAACCTCGCGCCTAGAGGTAGAACCAAACCTCTGAACCTCATGTCTAGGTTGGGTAACGAAATGTGGCGATGCCACGAATCTCTCAGCGAGTCGGTAACTAAGATGGGTCATTGTGGGTGCACACCTGTGGAACACATTCCAGACCTGTAAGAGAAGCGAAGGTCTAGTTTCACCGTACATCAGGAAAATTGAATGGCATAAAGCGGTTAAGAAGAAAAAAAGAAAATCGTATATATGCAGATGCAAAAAAATGATACATATTGCGGGAAACCGAAAACACAGTGAGAGGCAAGTGAGACATAAATCTGGAGATCTTTGGAGAGTCAGACAGACTTGAAAAGACATAGAGGCACTAGGCGAAACATATGAGAGAGTAAGAGAAAAACAAAATGGAAGAGACTCCTTGAGCTCTAGTATTAAAGATCAAGCAAGCAGCTTCCGCTCCGTTGTCTACACGAAGCTTCAAAAACTCTCGCTTGTGGCTCTCTCAGTGTTCCATCGAGTGTGGAGGGGGTACGGGTTAGCACCGAGACAAAGTGTCGGAGCGATGAAATCTGACAAGATTGCGCGTGTGGCACTTCTCTGCCCTTCAGGACATGGTGCTGGCGCGGAGCTCACGGCCAGATAAACCATACAGACTTGCATGTAGATCTGATAGACTCTGGCAGGACATCAAATCCACAGCCTCTATCGCCTGCTAAAATCACCGATGAACGAAAATGCGCCCAAGTTGTTGACATGGCAGAAATGTCATGGAGAGAAAAATGAGATACTCACTTGTACCAGATGATGGACATATGGAATTGGAACGAAAAAAGTAAGTTAGCACAGATAACAGTTTTGCAGGAAAAAATACCATAGTATGGAATATTTATTGCTAAAAGTGATAGTATAAAATATGAGTCACACAGGTAGAGAGAGAGAGAGAGAGAGAGAGAGAGAGAGAGAGAGAGAGAGAGAGAGAGAGAGAGAGAGAGAGAGAGAGAGAGAGAGAGAGAGAGAGAGAGAGAGAGAGAGAGAGAGAGAGAGAGAGAGAGAGAGAGAGAGAGAGAGAGAGAGAGAGAGAGAGAGAGAGAGAAAGAAAAAAACCCACTGAGAGGCCATCACGTCAGTTATCAACTTTCTGACTGTAATCGATTGCTACTTGCCCAAAACCGTTAAGAAGTCATCACGTTTTGTGCAGTAGCCAGCCTTGGAGGATCAGAAAAGGATGTAGATAGGATAGCGGAAAAAGTCCACATTAGATTTCTCTCTCTCTCTCTCTCTCTCTCTCTCTCTCTCTCTCTCTCTCTCTCTCTCTCTCTCTCTCTCTCTCTCTCTCTCAAGTTTCAGGTCAGGCAGAAAAAGAACAGAATCACTGTTTTGACCAGTATTTTCTGCGGTGTAAAACATTTTGACTTTATTCATTTTGCAACGAATTTGCCACAAGTAAAAGTATTTCACAGCATTAATAAATCCATTAATTGCTTGCTGCTACCTACAGCCTAGATCTGCACAAGAAATTATTACAAGTTTCTCTGAGCAAGTCTTTGTTGGCAGTTATACATCTGACACTCTATGTTGGTGTTGATATTTGATATAGCTCCTCCACTGTCAGGTGAACCTAGAGTTTTCCGGTGCACCTTTCTGGGACCGCTACAGACCGTGAGTAATGATTTACAACCATGCGCGGTCTGGGGAGACAGCGCACCCATCAAAAAGAGCATCACCACCACCATCACCACACCACAATCACCACAACACCATCACCACAACACCATCACCACACCACCATCACCACACCACCATCACCACCCCCATCACCACACCACCATCACCACATCATCATCACCACCACCATTACCACACCACCATCACCACCACCATCACCACACCACCAACACCACACCACTATCACCACCACTATCATCACACCACCATCACCACCACTATCACCACACCACCATCATCACACCACCATCACCACCACCATTACCCGACCACCATCACCAGCAACTACAGGACCGCCTGCAATAGCATTCCCAGTACCAGCAACATAAAGACTATCACAACCACTACTATCAGCTGCAGAATCAGAATAAGTAGCACTACAGGCATGATTACCTCAAAAGGCAACTGACCAGTATCCCCCCCCCCCCTCTCCCTCTAGCAAATCTTACAGATGTCCACAACCTGTGGTATTCCTCCCCAAGAGATCCAGACAGCCGTCATGAGTCCGACATCAACTACCCATACTCCTGACGCTCAATCAACAAATGGGAGGATGTTTTCTAACAAAACATTTTCAGAAACAACCCAACCAGGAAAACTTAATACCCGGTCTTCTCTATAGCCGTCTCTGTTCTCTTTCTTTATCTATCAAGCCTATCTGTGTTTACTCTTTGTATGGAACCTCTATATAGAAGCTCATTTTCCCTTCCATTTCGAAATTCTTCTTTACCTTTATTTCTCAGAATCTATCTCTCTCATTTTTTGATACCTCCCTGTGCATCTCTCTCTCTCTCTCTCTCTCTCTCTCTCTCTCTCTCTCTCTCTCTCTCTCTCTCTCTCTCTCTCTCTCTGTCTCTCTCTTTGTGTCTGTCTCCCTCACTCTGTTTTTGAAAAAAAATATATGTAAAATTCTATCTTCGTGCTCTTTCAGAGTCTGTTTCCCAATTTATTTGGAGTCGGCCTACTCTCTTCGCCTGTTTGCCTTTCGTTCTGTCTATCTATAATCTACTTATATGTTCTCCGACCATTCCACCTGTCTCTCTCTCTCTCTCTCTCTCTCTCTCTCTCTCTCTCTCTCTCTCTCTCTCTCTCTCTCTCTCTCTCTCTCTCTCTCTCTTTATGCTTCCTCAGTGTCTGTCTATTATGCTCATAATTTATATAAACCAAGCCCCGACGATCGCTTCTTCCTCATAATCTGCAAAAATCCAGAACATTCCTTGCGGAGCAAATCAAAACAGGTTGAGGCTTCTGTCTCCGCTTCGAGATCAGCATTCCGCTCGGAGCAGGTGTTCCTATATCTAACAAGTCAGTTAACCACGCCTCACAAACCAAGGAGGCGGGGGGGTGGAGAGGTGGTGCGGCGAGGCGGACTCTTCCTCTTTAGGTCAATTTAACGTGAGATGAGTGTGTGGAGTGCATTTCTGAGCCTTTTCTTTTCTTTTCTTTCTTTTTCTTATTTTTTTGCCTTCAAGAAGGGAAATATCACAGGAGGTCTAAATATAGGAAGAAGATGTTTGAAAAGGAAAAAATGCCAAGTTCCTACAGCGGTCAGATGCAGAGCATTCAGAAAAAAATCTGAGATAAAAAGTCAGACTTCTATAAACTATCAGAGGCTGAGTGGTGGGGATGTCAGAAAGAAAAAGAAAAAGACATCTCCAAAAGTAAACAGACAAAGAAAGCGATCATGTGGGAGAGAAAAAAAGAGAAAGAGAGAGAGAGAAACAGTATTTCATGGAGAGTGAGATGATTAAAGAGAGAACAGAAGGGACATTCAAGGGGAAAAAAGAGATTAGTTTGAAAAAAATATTAAAGTTATAGGAGAGGAAAATGGAATGAGTGCAGAAAAGAATATTACATGTGCATGGGAGGAACATAGTATTGTAAAGGGGGAAAGTGAGTAACACAGACGCGAAAAGGTGGGATAAGGGGGAAAAAAAGTTGAAATTACAAAGACGATAACTGAAAATGAAAGAATGAAAAACAAAGAAATAGTGAAAGAGGAGAAAGGAAAAAAAAAAAAAGAGAGAGAGAGAGATAGAGAGAGAGAGAGAGAGAGAGAGAGAGAGAGAGAGAGAGAGAGAGAGAGAGAGAGAGAGAGAGAGAGAGAGAGAGAGAGAGAGAGAGAGAGAGAATAAGGTTGAAGAGTTTAAGGTAAAAACAAAGGAATAGCAGGAGAGGGAGAAGCTCAAGAGGTCAAAGCTAGTCCAAGTCATTGCCAAGTTTGGAAGGTCAGCGATCATGATAGTCAACCAACACAGCACTGTGCACAAAGGGCCTATATCGAAACAAACATTTTTTATCGAAAATGACACACACAAATACACTTTATATATATATATATATATATATATATATATATATATATATATATATATATATATATTCGGATATATTACAAGACGCCATTAATATGCGGATATTTCACAAGACGTCACAACATAACAAGATTTACCACAAGACGCCATTATACAGATATATCACAAAATGAGATTAATAGGCGGATATATCACAGGACGCCACTCCTATAGGGATATATAAGAGGGCACCATACATATGCGGGTATACAACAAGACGCTACAGACATATACGGAAATATCACAAAAACGCCACACCTTTACAGATAAACCACAAGACGCCACACATTTACAGATAAACCACAAGACGCCACACATATACTGATAAAGCACAAGACGCCACGCATATACCAATAAACCACAAGACGCCACACATATACTGATAAAGCACAAGACGCCACACATATACCAATAAACCACAAGACGCCACACATATACTGATATATCACAAGACGCCATCTATATATATATATATCGACATTATTTTCACAAAATGCAAGACACACACAGATATTAAGGAAAAATCAACTTGGAAACTTTGTATGAATGATTATAGAGATAAGTCCCTAAACACAAGAACATCTGCTGAGAAAGAAAATAGAGGCGAAAAAAGCATCCGTGAGAGAAGAATTAATATGAAAACTTAATGAATACACAGCGCGACATGTTCATATCACAGCTATAAATAGAGATCAATTGAAAGTGTTCTATGGTGAAGACAAAATAATTAAATTGAGATTAACATCGACGATATGTGGAGAGATATTAAAGAGAACAATAACCCCTAAAAACTCATTGATTGGGGAAAATATCTGGGATGAAACTGGGAGCGAGAGAGCGGGGAGAGAGAGAGAGAGAGAGAGAGAGAGAGAGAGAGAGAGAGAGAGAGAGAGAGAGAGAGAGAGAGAGAGAGAGAGAGAGAGAGATCGTGCAGGAGATGCAAACAGTCAGTACTATTTACCCGAACAGCCCACACAAGCAATGGAGAATGTAAAGCTGATCGTATTTTTGACACTATTTATAGAAAGCTCTCTTCCAAAAACAAATCATGCCGTGCTGTCCTTGGTGGGAGAATATTTAGGTCCTGCTTTGAGGGTTTTGCCCTGTCCTTGAGTACGTGTAAAATGTCTATAGAAAACTTGCCGTGGACCGACTATATCAAATAACCGATTATTGCACGCATCTGGATAACAGTAGATAGGGTTTATTACATCTACCTATCTAGAGAGAGAGAGAGAGAGAGGGAGCGAGAGAGAGATAGAGAGAGAGAGAGAGAGAGAGAGAGAGAAAATGCTAGAGAGAGAGAGAGAAAGAGAGAGACACACACACACAGAGAGAGAGAGAGAGAGAGAGAGAGAGAGAGAGAGAGAGAGAGAGAGAGAGAGAGAGAGAGAGAGAGAGAGAGAGAGAGAGAGAGAGAGAGAGAGAGAGAGAAGTAGTATGGAAAAAATAACCCCAAATCTAGATCTAGCTCGAAAGACGAAATAAGACGAAAGACGTGAAAACTTTATAACAGATGGAATGAGTAGGGATCCTTGGATCTAGCTTTGTCTGTCTCGGCCTCTAACGTTCTTTGACTGTTTTCTTTATTTCTATATTCGTGTATGTCTTTTAGTCAAATGTGCATCTTTCTAAGATCCGTTAGAGGCTAGTTTGTCTATGTCCTGTAAAAATATGGACTTGATCGTTCTTAGCGATTCAGCTTCTTAGTCTTTTCAAGCCAGCATGAAATTCACTGTTCCTGAAGCATTTATTTTGTAAATGCGGATAGCTCAGTAGTTAAGTGCCTGATCTTGCCTCGGCAAGGCGATGGGTGCCGCATCGAGGTGCAGGTTCGATCCCTGTTCATTCCATCTGTTGTAATGTTTTCACGTCTTTCGTCATATTTGTCGGTCTCGAGCTAGATCTAGGTTTGTGGTTGATTTTTCTATACTACTTATTTCATTATTTTCAGTCACTTGCATCTTTAGATCCTTAGATCTAGATTCATCTGACTCAGCCTCTAACGTTGTTTGACTGCTTTCTTTATTTCTATATTCAGAGAGAGAGAGAGAGAGAGAGAGAGAGAGAGAGAGAGAGAGAGAGAGAGAGAGAGAGAGAGAGAGAGAGAGAGAGAGAGAGAGAGAGAGAGAGAGAGAGAGATGAATGGGCAGGGAAAAAGATTTATTGATTGAGCAATAATTAGATAAATAATTAATTTATAGATAAATCGATAAACAAAGATACTCATTAGCAGGTAGGTCGATTAATAAACACTAATATAAAGAGATACGCAGATAAAAAAAGTTATATGTATTAAGATGATGAGAGAGAAAGATAAATAACTAAAAAGAAATAGATAAATGGATGGATAGAAAGGCAGAGAGATTTATAGAGATAGAAAGGCAACCAGTGATATAGAGCTAGAGAGAAAAGCCTGCCTGTTCTAGCGGCATATCACGGAGACACAATATGTAGTGGGAACTAAAGAAACCTTTACTGTTTGTTTAACAAAGTCCTTTCATCCTCCAAACAGCTCTCTTTATGACATATACCTAGCGGGAGAAGACGGCTTTTAACGTGATCTTGGCCAACAAATAAAAAGCTTGCCAGCCCCCCAAGATCAGACGGAACCAGATCGACTTAGCGGCTAAGTGTGTGAGGTCTGGCTGGAATCCACGGCTTGTCCACACGCGAGCTTGTGGATTTCAAGAGAAACGGAGATATTATTTATAATTATATTCATAAAGCATGTGAAGGGAACAGGCAGATACACAGATGGAGAGAGAGAGAGAGAGAGAGAGAGAGAGAGAGAGAGAGAGAGAGAGAGAGAGAGAGAGAGAGAGAGACAGAGAGAGAGAGAGAGAGAGAGAGAGAGAGAGAGAGAGAGAGAGAGAGAGAGAGAGAGAGAGAGAGAGAGAGAGAGACGGATTTTGTGTAAGGTAAGGGAATATCAAAATACAATATATAAACATTCATTGTGTTTAACTCTTATAACAATTTGATTTCTTATCTAGATCATGGCGTCATAACATCGTTTCATGACACAGACCTGTATTCTCGAGGCTTGCTTGTCTGTATAGTTAATGTATTAGTCACACCCGAAACCTGGACTTGCACTAAATACAGGCCACTAGAAAAAGGTTAAGCCTGCTCGGTAGAAAAACTCCAATAAGCTATGTAGTTTGCGTTAGCACAGCTGATGTATTCCTTCCTCACATGATCTCTCCACGACCTCGGTAAAGGTCAAAGTGTGCTTACGAGGAAAGTCTGTTAATTTTGTATTCTAAAAATCTTTTTTTGATATCCTTTTAAAAGTTTATTATAGAATTATAAATTCTAACAAAAATGCTCATAGGTGCCCTGTCTTGTGGGAATCCATTGCAGGATAACCATCCATTTAAACCGACCGTGCATGACATTGAACATTAAATATTATATATTTATAAATACATTTATATATATATATACATATATATATATATATATGTATATATATATATATATATATATATATATATATATATATATATACATATATAAAACACATTTTTGGACCTTAACATTCTAATTTTGTTGAGATCTTGCGTGATGAAAAAAGGTAAATCTGACACGATGTCTAATAGTGAGAGGCTAGCGTCACCCCTGATAATAGATCGGAGGTGAGGTCCTGGTAGTGAGAGACTAGGGTCAGCCCTGAGATCGGAGGTGAGGTCCTGGTAGTGAGAGACTAGCGTCAGCCCTGATAGTAGATCTGAGGTGAGGTCCCATCAGTGAGACTAACGTCACCCCTGATAGTAGATAGGAGGTGAGGTCCTGGTAGTGAGAGACTACCGTCAGCCCTGATATTAGATCTGAGGTGAGGTCCCATCAGTGAGACTAACGTCACCCCTGATAGTAGATAGGAGGTGAGGTCCTGGTAGTGAGAGACTAGCGTCAGCCCTGATAGTAGATCTGAGGTGAGGTCCCATCAGTGAGACTAGCGTCACCCCTGATAGTAGATCTGAGGTGAGGTCCCATCAGTGAGTCTGACGTCACCACTGATTGTAGATCTGAGGTGAGGTCCCATCAGTGAGACTGACGTCAGCCCTGATAGGAGATCTGAGGTGAGGTCCCAGTGGTGAGAGACTAGCGTCAGCCCTGATAACACATCTGAGGTGAGGTCCCTTCAGTGAGACTAGCGTCACCCTTGATAGTAGATAGGAGGTGAGGTCCTGGTAGTGAGAGACTAGCGTCAGCCCTTATGGCAGATCTGAGGTGAGGTCCCAGTGGTGAGAGACTAGCGTCAGCCCTGATAACACATCTGAGGTGAGGTTCCATCAGTGAGACTAGCGTCACCCTTGATAGTAGATAGGAGGTGAGGTCCTGGTAGTGAGAGACTAGCGTCAGCCCTGATAGTAGATCTGAGATGAGGTCTGGGTAGT
>JAWDGP010003868.1:17500-20000 GCA_033675545.1 Elysia crispata | reverse complement strand
TACGGCTCGTTTAGCTCCAACCATAACTCAATGACGGTCGAGTCCCACGGAAAGAAGGGGAAAGGCTTCCTTTATGACTCACACTTTTCAGCTACGCTACGGATAATTAAATAATTTTGCGGCAGCAAGGCTGTTGCATGGGAAAAAATGCAACCATATTACAAATTTTCTAAAGAGAGGTTTGGAAGTACAAGCACACAGCGGCTGTTTATTATCTTGCTTTCACTGAGGTCATTTCAGAAGGCTGAAGCGTTTTCTATTTCAATTTTTTTTTTGTGCGCGTATCAATTGGCAAATCAGCTTTTAAAACTATCCTCTTAAACATGTATAACGGCCATGCTAGGTTGAGCAGTCGATATTCCTTTTATCAATCCTTGAGCTGATACTAGAAGTAACAGCTCCATCTCATACAGTGATATACTCTTGAGTTGATACTAGAAGTAACTGCTCCATCTCACACAGTGATTATATACTCTTGAGTTGATACTAGAAGTAACAGCTCCATCTCATACAGTGATATACTCTTAAGTTGATACTAGAAGTAACTGCTCCATCTCACACAGTGATTATATACTCTTGAGTTGATACTAGAAGTAACAGCTCAATCTCATACAGTGATATACTCTTAAGTTGATACTAGAAGTAACTGCTCCATCTCACACAGTGATTATATACTCTTGAGTTGATACTAGAAGTAACAGCTCCGTCTCATACAGTGATATACTCTTAAGTTGATACTAGAAGTAACTGCTCCATCTCACACAGTGATTATATACTCTTGAGTTGATACTAGAAGTAACAGCTCCATCTCATACAGTGATATACTCTTGAGTTGATACTAGAAGTAACTGCTCCATCTCACACAGTGATTATATACTCTTGAGTTGATACTAGAAGTAACAGCTCCATCTCATACAGTGATATACTCTTAAGTTGATACTAGAAGTAACTGCTCCATCTCACACAGTGATTATATACTCTTGAGTTGATACTAGAAGTAACAGCTCCATCTCATACAGTGATATACTCTTAAGTTGATACTAATACTCTTAAGTTGATACTAGAAGTAACTGCTCCATCTCACACAGTGATTATATACTCTTGAGTTGATACTAGAAGTAACAGCTCCATCTCATACAGTGATATACTCTTAAGTTGATACTAGAAGTAACTGCTCCATCTCACACAGTGATTATATACTCTTGAGTTGATACTAGAAGTAACAGCTCCATCTCATACAGTGATATACTCTTAAGTTGATACTAGAAGTAACAGCTCCATCTCATACAGTGATATACTCTTGAGTTGATACTAGAAGTAACTGCTCCATCTCATACAGTGATATACTCTTGAGCTGATACTAGAAGTAACTGCTCCATCTCATACAGTGATATACTCTTGAGCTGATACTAGAAGTAACAGCTCCATCTCATACAGTGATATACTCTTGAGTTGATACTAGAAGTAACTGCTCCATCTCACACAGTGATTAGTCCTTGAGCAGATACTAGAACAGACAACTCCACCTAAAACAGCAAATAACTCTTGAGCTGATACCTATAACAGTGAAAGACTCTTAAGCTCTTACCAGAACAAACAACTCAGTCTGATACACTTATTAACCATTGAGCTGATATTAGAACGTTTTAGAATGAGAGGCTCTTTACTGATTGTACAACAAATGACTCGACCAATTAAACGTGTATTATTGTGCTGAGGAGTGTCAACAAATCCATGGTGGTAGCCCGCAAAACAACTTTAACTGTACCTTGGAAAAACCTCATCGATGGACAAATAGGAACAGAAAGAAGAAGACAAAAAAAGCGATGGAAAATACGTCATTATCAAAGGGAGAATCCACATATACTCTCCATTTCTTTCTAATTTGGTGCGTCTCTGTGTGTCTGATTGTCTCTCTGTCTGCTTTTCGGTCCATCTTTCTGTCTATGCCTCTCTCTCTCTCTCTCTCTCTCTCTCTCTCTCTCTCTCTCTCTCTCTCTCTCTCTCTCTCTCATAATATTCTGATTGTTTTAATTTATACATGTATGTTTAAAGAATGCGACAAAAGGATTTGGCTCATCCTCATATTTGTGTTCCACAGTCTATCCTGAGAGACACCTAGTGTAGAGTCCACCGTAGTGACACACACGCACACACACACACAAGGCTCCGCTCTTCCAGCAGACTGTCCTGAGAGAAACCTGTGTAGAGTCCACCGTAGTGACACACACACAAACACACACACAAGGCTCCGCTCTTCCAGCAGACTGTCCTGAGAGAAACCTGTGTAGAGTCCACCGTAGTGACACACACGCACACACACACAAGGCTCCGCTCTTCCAGCAGACTGTCCTGAGAGAAACCTGTGTAGAGCCCACCGTAGTGACACACACACACACACAAACGGCTCCGCTCTTCCAACAGTTTATCCTGAGAAACACCTTATGTAGAGTTCACCGTAGTGACACACACACATACACACACGACTCCGCTCTTCCAA
>JAWDGP010003868.1:0-12500 GCA_033675545.1 Elysia crispata | reverse complement strand
CACAGTTTATTTTGTACTCCACGTTTAAGTCCACTGCAGGTGCCATTACTCCATACTACGGTCCACTGCAAGTTTTATTATTCCATGTTATTGTTCGCTACAAGTGTCATTAGCATACACCACAACCCACTAGAGTATCATTATTCCAAACCATGGTCCACTGCAAGAATAATAGTTATACAAGTTTACAACACAACCGGTTGCAAGTGTCACTACTCCTCACCATGATCCACTAGAAGTATCATTGATGAACAACACAATTCACCAGAAATGTCAGAATTCAACACCACATTCCAAAATAAATGTCCTTAATACAGGCCATGTCCCATTGCAACACTCATTACCTGTACTGTATAGCATGGCACACTGCAGGTATCATGACTCTACACCAATATCCACTACAGATTATATGACCATTGTTCACTGCAGTTGTCATGACTCCACATCATGATTAACTACAGGTGTTATGATTTCACACCATGGTCCACTACATTTATGACTCCACTTCAGGCGTCATGACTCCACATCGAGGTCCGCTACAGGTGTCATGAACTACATCACGACCCGCTACATGACTGGTATCTTAAGACATAAACAGGTATGAGGGACGGTGAACGAAATTTAAACATGCATCAGGTTTTGGGGTGTATTCTGAGATTTTCTTTTTTAAATTACAAGATGGATTATAGTGACATAATTCTAACTGGCTTGGTCTATTCTTCAGGTAGTTTTGACAAGAGATGATCAAATGCCGTGACGTGGTCAAACTCTCTGTGTGAGCAAGAGTGCATGGCACACACCACTCAGTACTTTACGCCTAGCTCCAGCGCCCACTCGCGAGACCGGATATCTGTCGACTTCTCACCCCAGCTAGAAACCGACGAGAACTTGGATAAGGTCAGCCTCTAGGGTCACCTTCTGGCCACAGTTATGTTAGTGGAAAAAACAAAGTAGAGAAAGTCAGGGATGGAGAGAAAAAAACAAGCATGGATGAAAGTGAGATGTACCGACATAAAGAAGAATATAAAGAGACTGATAAGGGGTGATGGAGAAAGAAAGTGCATGAGAGAGAGTGAGAGAGAGAGAGAGAGAGAGAGAGAGAGAGAGAGAGAGAGAGAGAGAGAGAGAGAGAGAGAGAGAGAGAGAGAGAGAGAGAGAGAGAGAGAGAGAGAGAGAGAGAGAGAGAGAGAGAGGAGTACAATGACTGCGGGGAGAGCAAAAAGTTAAAAAACAAAATCCACCAAAAACCAACGCAGGTGGGAAGCTGATTCACGTATACTGGAAACAGTTCGAGTGAATTCCAAGATTTGAGCACCAGCAGGACTGGAGAACTGACACAGACTGTCATAATCACGCCACCTAGATCGTAGATCACATGCCATGATTCACGTATACCGGAAACAGTTCGAGTGAATTCCAAGACATGAGCACCAGCAGGACTGGAGAACTGACACAGACTGTCCGAATCACGCCACCTAGATCGAAGATCACATGCCATGACGTGGTCAAACTCTCTGAGTGAGCAAGAGTGCATGGCACACACTTCATATATAATTATATATGTCTTTCTAATTTTCTCGCTATCCTTTTCTCTCGATCTCTGCCTTTCTACTTCTCTAGCTACCCCTTTCTCTCACTCTCTCTGTTTTTCTACCTCTCTTGCTATTCCTTTCTTTACATCTCTGTCTTTTTACCTTTCCCGCTACCCTTTCTCTCCTTCTCTTCTCTCTGTCTTTTCAGCTCTCTTGTTATCCCTTTATCTCAATCACTGTCTTTCCACCTCTCTCACTATCTCTTTCTCTCGGACTTTGTCTCTCTACTTCTCTAGCTACTACTTTCTCTCAATCTAAATCTTTGCCCTCAGTCGTTATCTCTTTCTCTTCCTATCTCTGTCTTTCTACCTCTTCGCTACCCCTTTTCTCTCAATCTCTGCTTTTCTGATTTTCTCGCTACCCTTTCTGTCACTCCCTGTCTTTCTACATGTCTCGCTCCCAGTTTAGTGTGTGGTTTACAAAAATACTTCGATATAAGACTTTGTGTAAGATGATTAGATTGTAGTACGTGTATCACAGATATACCATGGTGTCGTGTACGAAATATTGTAGTATGTGTGTAACAAATTTGATGCGGTGATCTGTTTGACTTTGTTTGTTTAGGGGTATGAAAATATATACAACCAATCACCACTATAATTTGTGTAAGAAATTTCTGTGATACACGGTAATCAAGAAATATATTTGTATTTGTATGAAGTTTTGGGCCGGTTGTTCTACAAGTTGTGTGGCATGGGTATTGAAGAAACTTTGCTGTTGTGCGCATGATAATGGTTTTATGAAATGGGGAAAATATTTCTCGTAGTGTGCATGGAAGTCTTATTTCATATTAGTAGAAATCAATTTATGATTGTATAAATAGCTTTGAGTGCAATAACTACTTTTCCTGTGTACCAATCACTTTAAGTGTGGATCAATTATTTTGTGAGTGTAAGAATCTCTTTAGGTGGATAAGAAATAATGTTTGTATGAGTGTAAAAGCATTATTGTGTCTTAAAACACCATGGCTTGTCATGTCAAAGTTAGTTGGGCTGGTGAGAGGATGAGACCAGGCCGTCTAGCCGTCTGTTCCGTCAAAGTCTGACCAGCTTCACTGAGTGTGAGACGTGAGACAATGTGTTGCAATCTGGCGCCTCTAGCTCTGTCAAACTGGGTGCTTTCATCTAATCTGAGCTTGCCACGTTAGAGACTGCCACCGGTTCTGGTTACGAAAGCTCGGACTCACTGCCGAGCACCAATCATTGCTCTTGACAATGCTAGTGACTTCAGATTGAACACGATTACGGTGGAGAATTAGGATAATCAAGAAGTTGCTCTAGTAAGATTTGCACCGTGGTGTTTTTTATTTTTTTCGTAGCATACGGGTGTTGATAGGGTCTTGAACTCACCGGTGGTGTATTCCTCTCTCTCTCTCTCTCTCTCTCTCTCTCTCTCTCTCTCTCTCTCTCTCTCTCTCTCTCTCTCTCTCTCTCTCTCTCTCTCTCTCTCTCTCTCTCTCTCTCTCTCTCTCTCTCTCTCTCTACCCCCCCCCCACGCCTCTCATAATGTTAATAAGCGCACGACCTCCTCGCCTGACCTTTCCACCCCTCTTCCTGGTTAACGCAACACCCTCAAGACTATCTTCACCCATCCCTCACCGCAGGTCTAGCTGTGACCTCTGACCTTACGTGAACTACTGGCATGAAGACAACCACCAGCTGAGGGTCTTGTCCGATCCAGAGTGACCTGAAGTGACCGCTGGTCAGAGCAAAAGGCTCACGATTTTGTCTTTTCATAGGCTGACCTCGTCAGATGTGTAGAGCGGAACATCTCGCGAGAGGAAAACACGAGGATCTTTAAAGGAAAAAAATATTGTACCGTATGTATGTATATATATTTTAACTGCATGACAGGACAAGAGCGAATGCGTTAGGCTAGTATGGTTGTATGACGGGACAAGAGCGAATGCCTTAGGTCAGTATAAAAAAAAATATTGTACCGTATGTATGTACATATATTTTAATTTCATGACAGGACAAGAGCGAATGCCTTAGGTCAGTATGAAAAAAAAATATTGTACCGTATGTATGTATATATATTTTAATTGCATGACAGGACAAGAGCGAATGCGTTGGGCTAGTATGGTTGAATGACAGGACAAGAGCGAATGCCTTAGGTCAGTATGATTGTATGGCAGGACAAGATCGAATGCGTGAGGCTGGTATGATTGTAGAACGATGTTATCTTCACCAGTTCTGGGTGGCTCTGTCGACAGAGCCTCAGACAGATAATAATGACGTGCCTGGTCGATTCTGTGGCATCCCACCTTACCTTACTGACTGATAAACAGTCATGACAAATATTTTGGGATGATTTAGTCGACTGTCAGTTCAGTCGGTAGAGTAGCTGCCTTACAAAGCGGTCTCAGATTCAACCTAGCGCTAGGGGTTGGAATCCATCAAACTCGTGGCTTGATAAAGATCGTATCGTCTCAAATTGACGCGGACGATCCCACACCACGATGGGATTTGTAAAAAAAAAAAACAGTTGCCCCAGGCGTATCTTTTCCTTTCTCCTTATCTTTCGTTGTTCACCACCAGCTAGTGCGGTGACTTATGGTCACGCCCTGTGGGCAGTATCATGACCTTTCTCCAATATCAGGTTCGTTTGCAATGAGAGCCAATATTGGGCAGCAGACACGTTCCCAGATGCTCGACCAGAACAAATTGTTGGTTTCCTGATGGTTGGATGGAACCCTGCCTGGTCTACATCAGTGGTTAGTGTGATGGTTGGGTGGAGCCCTGCCTGGTCTACATCAGTGGTTAGTGTGATGGTTGGGTGGAACCCTGTCTGGTCTACATCAGTGGTTAGTGTGATGGTTGGGTGGAGCCCTGCCTGGTCTACATCAGTGGTTAGTGTGATGGTTGGATGGAACCCTGCCTGGTCTACATCAGTGGTTAGTGTGATGGTTGGGTGGAACCCTGTCTGGGTTACATCAGTGGTTAGTGTGATGGTTGGGTGGAACCCTGCCTGGTCTACATCAGAGGTTAGTGTGATGGTTGGGTGCAACTCTGCATGTTGTACATCAGTGGTTAGTGTGATGGTTGGGTGCAACTCTGCATGTTGTACATCAGTGGTTAGTGTGATGGTTGGGTGCAACTCTGCTTGGTCTACATTACTTGAAGCTACCGTTTACATTATGTGTACACTCTGATAAGATAAAACAGGTGAAAAAAACAACCATTTTCACAAACGAAAGGAAATGTAATTGTATTTCATTGATTTAATAGGGTGTGCGCTCAAGAGATTGAGTCAATAGTTTATTCGAGCTGTAAACAAAGAGAGGGATAAGGATGCTTATTCAACTTTTTCTTTCTGACTTGCAGTAAACGAAGATGCCTGAAACACAGCAGATAAATACTCACACATAAAAACAGGTAAAATAATTAGTGTAATAGACTGTGAGAGTAATAGACGCAAAAGACAGGTCGAGAAAAAAGGAGAAATGTTTGACAGATAGATATATCAGTTTATGAAGATGGTCTGCTTTTAAATTGCAAGTTCGTATATGATGTATGCATGTGTGTCACTACAAATCTAAAATATACTGAAAATTAAAGTCAATAGAGAGGGAACAGCCCGTTGCCGAAGGGACCTTGACATTTTACCATCTGTTCTCGCCGGCTGACACACCTCTAGGCCTGAACTCAGAAAAAAGCCCTGTGCTGGAAACTTTCGTCACTTCACGGACAGTTCAACACTGGGTATTAAACTCTAAGGTGCAGGGGGAGAGACCCTTACAAGTGTAATCCCGAAACTAGACGGTTTGCCTGACCTGATCTAAACCATGCCATTTTGTGGCAACTCGCAAGATGCGACCTCTGACCTTATGCTACCTGGCAGCACAAAACAAAAGCACCTTTCGTTCTTCTTCTTCTTCTTTTAATTATTATTATTATTATTATTATTATTATTATTATTATTATTATTCCCCCCCCCCTCTCTCTCTCTCGCTCTCTCTGTGTGTGTGTGTGTGTATATATATATATATATATATATATATATATATATATATATATTCGATCTTGTCCTGTCATACAATCATACTGACCTAAGGCATTCGCTCTTGTCCTGTCATACAACCATACTAGCCTAACGCATTCGCTCTTGTCCTATCATGCAATTAAAATATATATATACATACATACGGTACAATATTTTTTTTTCATACTGACCTAAGGCATTCGCTCTTGTCCTGTCATACAACCATACTAGCCTAACGCATTCGCTCTTGTCCTGTCATGCAATTAAAATATATATACACACATACGGTACAATATTCTATTTTTCATACTGACCTAAGGCATTCGCTCTTGTCCTGTCATACAACCATACTAGCCTAACGCATTCGCTCCTGTCCTGTCATGCAATTAAAAAATATATACATACATACGGTACAATATTTGTTTCCATTAAGGAACCTCGTGTTTTCCTCTCATACAACCTTACTAGCCTAACGCATTCGCTCTTGTCCTGTTATGCAATTAAAATAGCCTGAGTAGCCTCACGCATTCGCTCTTATCCTGTCACACAATCATAATAGCCTCACACATTCGCTCTTATCCTGTCATACAATCATACTAGCCTCACGCATTCGCTCTTGTCCTGTCATACAATCATAATAGCCTCACGCATTCGCTCTTGTCATGTCATACAATCATACTAGCCTCACGCATTCGCTCTTGTCATGTCATACAATTATACTAGCCTCACGCATTCGCTCTTGTCCTGTCATACAATCATACTAGCCTCACGCATTCGCTCTTGTCATGTCATACAATCATAATAGCCTCACGCATTCGCTCTTGTCCTGTCATACAATCATACTAGCCTCACGCATTCGCTCTTGTCCTGTCATACAATCATAATAGCCTCACGCATTCGCTCTTGTCATGTCATACAATCATAATAGCCTCACACATTCGCTCTTATCCTGTCATACAATCATAATAGCCTCACGCATTCGCTCTTGTCCTGTCATACAATCATACTAGCCTCACGCATTCGCTCTTGTCATGTCATACAATTATACTAGCCTCAGGCATTCGCTCCTTCCTGGCTATGTTCTCAGCCAGTCGTATGTGGAGCCTCTTGAGGTAACCCCCTTTTTTCCTCTCCACCTCTCAAGATTCTGACTATCTCTGCCTCTCTCCACCTTTTAAGTTTGTGACCCTCTCTCTCCCTCTCCCAATGCCATTGTTTGCGACCCTCTCTGTCACACTTCACTTAACACCAGTTTGTGACTCTCTCTCTCCCTTTCCACCTCCAATTAGTTTTTGGCTCTTTCTGTCCCTCTCCACTTCCGACCAGCTTGTCACTCTCTGTGTCCCTCTTCATCTCCCACTAGTAATGTTTGTAACTCTCTCGGTTCCTCTCCACTTAACACCATTTTGTGAGTCTCTCTGTCCCTTTCCACCTCCCACCAGTTTGTGACCCTCTATGTCCATACTCCACCCGACCACCACTTTGTGACTCTCTCTGTCCCTTTCTACCTCCCACCAGTTTGTGACCCTATATGTCCCTTTCCACCTCCCACCAGTTTGTGACCCTCTCTGTACCCACTCAATCTGACCACCAGTATGTGACTCTCTTTCCCCACTCCACTTCTCCTCAACATGTGACCCTCTCTGTCCCCACTCCACACGTTCACCAGTTTTTGAATAGATCTACAGAATCCATAGAGGCTTCATAAAATCAAAACCAAACACGTATACTAAAGGAGTCGCTTGCGAGAATGTGTGGAGACCATGACAGGGCGTGATGTGTTTCGCTACCAATGGAGGCACCTGGATCTGGTTAGTCGACTCAAAATGGAGAGAAAGTTCAGAGAAATCGAATGCGGTAGTTAATGAGGAGCTATGGCCACCAGGTGTCTCTGTCCACCATATAAAGCGCCCCAAGTTGGTTCCGGTTCAGCTAAAGTCAAGGGGAGCTAAGTCAAACCAGAGGATGAAATGTACTCCTTGGCCCTGATCTAACAACGCTAGAGAGAGTCTCGACCCGACAATATGTTGATTTGTATATGTATGAGGTGGAAAGGAAAAAAGGGGCTCAGGGTGTGTGTGTGTTTGGGGGCGGGGGGGGGGGGGTCAGGCAAAAACAAGAAGCTTAAATTTAAGAGAACTAGATTATAAAAAATCTACATAATTTAGAGGGAAATTGAGAGAAAGACAGAGAGGTAGAGAGAGAGAAAGAGAGGCAGACACATACAGCGAGAAAAAAAAAACATGCAATCAAAATCGAGAGCTGGTAAGTTTCTTTCCTCACTTTCCAACAATTACAATACAATACAAATCAATAATTGTTTGATGTGGAGAGTAATTAAAAAAAAAAGTTAATTAGCTCAAATGAAAAGAAAAAAAAAACAAAACAGAAACATCCATCCAACATTTAATTAATGAGGAGGCTAAATTTCTTAAATTGATATTCAATCGCAAGAGAAAACAAACAAAACCTGATTGATGTGAAGAATACGAAAGAAACCTAGTCAGTCTGTGTTTGTTTTTGCATTGTGTACTTTCTTTAAAGATAACCTTGTGTGACTTCCAACTCAGTGATAGTATGCGACGCATGGTATTTTCCTTCAACGGAGGGTAACAAAAAACAGTGAAACGACTAAACAAGAAGGCAGGCACTGTTTGTCTGTATGTACCGGTAATGTTCAACTGCCGCTGATGTCATTGCCTGTGTCGAGCGCTATCGACCTAGAATCCAGCCGTACCACTCCCCTCAACACGAAGTTTAGCTTTCCTGACGTTTATGATCTCTCCCCCCCTCTTCCTCATAATTTTTTAAAATTCTAACAAACATAACTTTAAATTATATGGTGAAGTTTCTCATGATGTCACTCTGGAATTCCCCGTTTTACCTGGGGTAGCTCCACACCTGGCTGAACAATCTACAACACAAACCAGATAAATGTCACAGTTGCAAACTCTGAAGGAGGTTTTAACGACCCCACACCTTGGATAGTTTTGTAACCAGCAACCAAGGAAACCATAGAGATCTGCAGTAAATGTCTTCATAACTCGCACGGAAAAGGCTCCAGGCAAAAGCTGTACCTTACTCAAGTTTGTTAAAATTAAGCTGAGGACTGCTCGAGCCTCACACTTCAAGTGCTCTGAGGTTATGGCTGTAGATTTATGTCAGCCACGAGGGCGCCTCTTTCTGCCGGTCTACCCTGTGTAGATAGGTAAGTAGAGAAGTACTTCGCCCCAATTCCGACACTTTTCTTTCAACTCTGACTCAATGACTCACTGTGTCACTCGTTGTAAGAGTCAGTGATGTCCTGATCTGCTCTCAGAGTGTTTCTGATGTGGAGGTCTCGTCATCTCAACCATTCCCTGCCCGACTAAGTCTTGTAAAAAGCGGATGAGTTGTAGGCTGTCTGCTCATGACCCCAGGCATTGAGAGTGCGTGGTTGAAAACACCAGTCATTGACAGGAAACAGTCTACACGTCGTCCAAATGGTCCGCAGCCCTCCGCACTCACTGATAATACTTTGTGACATAAATGTTGTTAAGAGAAATATTAGGGACTTGGAAAACAGATGAAAACCCACGACACAAGAGAAACAGTGTGGTAATTCTATACTCTCCGCCGATTGTAAACAGCGCAGTTCCTCTCTTTTCCAGCCCCAGCGAACTGTGTGATTCCAATACCAACCGGTGGCTCGGATTTGCATACAATGATCCACAGATCTGGTAAACTCTTCTCTTATTACCGTCCAATAACAAGTCAATCACTTGGCTCTTCCATCAGAAATAGTAAAAACAGCGAAAGATAGGCAGACAGTCTGAGCGAAAAAACACACAGACAGAAGAATAGATGAAAGATAGAGGTAGGAAAAGAGAGAGAGGGGGAGAGAGACAGAGATAGAGAGAGAGAGAGAGTGAGAGAGTGTGAGAGAGTGTGAGAGAGAGAATGAGAGAGAGAGAGAATGAGTCTACGTACCCTGATTATTTGAGCCCCCTATCTACCTTCTATTTTGATCGGTGAGGATGTGTTCCTGTTCCTGTAGCTTGTAACTGTTCTCTGATCAGATCTAGAGAAAGACATAGAGTTAGCAACCAAACACGGTAGTTCGATTCATTCCGTCAAGAAAGTAATCAGTATAGGAAATAAACACGGTAGTTCGATTCATTCCGTCAAGAAAGTAATCAGTATAGGAAATAAACACGGTAGTTCGATTCATTCCGTCAAGAAAGTAATCAGTATAGGAACCAGACACGGTAGTTCGATTCATTCCGTCAAGAAAGTAATCAGTATAGGAAATAAACACGGTAGTTCGATTCATTCCGTCAAGAAAGTAATCAGTATAGGAAATAAACACGGTAGTTCGATTCATTCCGTCAAGAAAGTAATCAGTATAGGAAATAAACACGGTAGTTCGATTCATTCCGTCAAGAAAGTAATCAGTATAGGAACCAGACACGGTAGTTCGATTCATTCCGTCAAGAAAGTAATCAGTATAGGAACCAGACACGGTAGTTCGATTCATTCCGTCAAGAAAGTAATCAGTATAGGAAATAAACACGGTAGTTCGATTCATTCCGTCAAGAAAGTAATCAGTATAGGAACCAGACACGGTAGTTCGATTCATTCCGTCAAGAAAGTAATCAGTATAGGAAATAAACACGGTAGTTCGATTCATTCCGTCAAGAAAGTAATCAGTATAGGAACCAGACACGGTAGTTCGATTCATTCCGTCAAGAAAGTAATCAGTATAGGAACCAGACACGGTAGTTCGATTCATTCCGTCAAGAAAGTAATCAGTATAGGAACCAGACACGGTAGTTCGATTCATTCCGTCAAGAAAGTAATCAGTATAGGAAATAAACACGGTAGTTCGAATCATTCTGTCAAGAAAGTAATCAGTATAGGAAATAAAAACGGTAGTTCGATTCATTCCGTCAAGAAAGTAATCAGTATACGAAATAAACACGGTAGTTCGAATCATTCCGTCAAGAAAGTAATCAGTATAGGAACCAGACACGGTAGTTCGATTCATTCCGTCAAGAAAGTAATCAGTATAGGAAATAAACACGGTAGTTCGATTCATTCCGTCAAGAAAGTAATCAGTATAGGAACCAGACACGGTAGTTCGATTCATTCCGTCAAGAAAGTAATCAGTATAGGAACCTGATGACGCAAAGTCGATTCATTCCGTCAAGAGAGTAATCAGTATAGGAAATAAACACGGTAGTTCGGATTCATTCCGTCAAGAGAGTAATCAGTATGTGAAATAAACACGGTAGTTCGATTTATTCCGTCAAGAAAGTAATTGGTATAGGAAATAAACACGATAGTTCGATTCATTCCGTCAAGAAAGTAATCAGTATAGGAACCAGACACGGTAGTTCGATTCATTCCGTCAAGAAAGTAATAAGTATAGGAACCAGACACGGTAGTTCGATTCATTCTTATCAAGAAAGTAATCAGTATAGGAAATAAACACGGTAGTTCGATTCGTTCCGTCAAGAAAGTAATCAGTATAGGAACCAGACACGGTAGTTCGATTCATTCCGTCAAGAAAGTAATAAGTATAGGAACCAGACACGGTAGTTCGATTCATTCCGTCAAGAAAGTAATCAGTATAGGAAATAAACACGGTAGTTCGATTCATTCCGTCAAGAAAGTAATCAGTATAGGAACCAGACACGGTAGTTCGATTCATTCCGTCAAGAAAGTAATCAGTATAGGAACCAGACACGGTAGTTCGATTCATTCCGTCAAGAAAGTATTCAGTATAGGAACCAAACAAGGTAGTTCGATTCATTCCGTCAAGAAAGTAATCAGTATAGGAACCAAACAAGGTAGTTCGATTCATTCCGTCAAGAAAGTAATCAGTATAGGAACCAGACAAGGTAGTTCGATTCATTCCGTCAAGAGAGTAATTGGTATAGGAAATAAACACGGTAGTTCGATTCATTCCGTCAAGAAAGTAATCAGTATAGGAACCAGACACGGTAGTTCCATTCATTCCGTCAATGCTAATCTTGTATAGGAAACAAACACGGTAGTTCGATTCATTCCGTCAAGAAAGTAATCAGTATAGGAACCAGACACGGTAGTTCGATTCATTCCGTCAAGAAAGTAATCGGTATAGGAAATAAACACGGTAGTTCGATTCATTCCGTCAAGAAAGTAATCAGTATAGGAACCAGACACGGTAGTTCGATTCATTCCGTCAAGAAAGTAATCGGTATAGGAAATAAACACGGTAGTTCGATCTTCTATTCCGTCAAGAAAGTAATTCGAAAAGTAGGAACCAAACACGGTAGTTCGATTCATTCCGTCAAGAAAGTAATCAGCAGGAACCAGACACGGTAGTTCGATTCATTCCGTCAAGAAAGTAACGGTGCTAGGAAATAAACACGGTAGTTCCATTCATTCCGTCAAGAAAGTAATCAGTATAGGAACCAGACACGGTAGTTCGATTCATTCCGTCAAGAAAGTAATCGGTATAGGAAATAAACACGGTAGTTCGATTCATTCCGTCAAGAAAGTAATCAGTATAGGAAATAAACACGGTAGTTCGATTCATTCCGTCAAGAAAGTAATCAGTATAGGAAATAAACACGGTAGTTCGATTCATTCCGTCAAGAAAGTAATTGGTATAGGAACCAAACACGGTAGTTCGATTCATTCCGTCAAGAAAGTAATCAGTATAGGAACCAAACACGGTAGTTCGATTCATTCCGTCAAGAAAGTAATCAGTATAGGAACCAAACACGGTAGTTCGATTCATTCCGTCAAGAAAGTAATCAGTATAGGAACCAAACACGGTAGTTCGATTCATTCCGTCAAGAAAGTAATCAGTATAGGAAATAAACACGGTAGTTCGATTCATTCCGTCAAGAAAGTAATCAGTATAGGAACCAGACACGGTAGTTCGATTCATTCCGT
>JAWDGP010003866.1:437500-471921 GCA_033675545.1 Elysia crispata | reverse complement strand
AATCCGCCCACCCCACCAAAAAAAAAAACAAAAGCCCTTGTTCACTTCTTAGAACAAAAATTGCACAAATTGTAGGATGTGAGCAAGTTTTAAATAGAAAAAAAATCAGCGGGGCCTTTCTTATGCATGAAGCAGAGGAAATAATAATAGAAAAGTGGAATGATGGAATATAATACATGTATGACAATTGACCAAATAAAATTGCAAGAATTAAAAATAATCTACCAAAAGGACGAGATATATTGTGGCACTGTGTTTTATTTGGAATGATTGCAGATAAAGATATGAAAAAGCTACGCCATTCTTTTAGAATAATTATGATAAGAAACAGATGAAAGCCACAACGTGTTCATTGATCACTATACATTCAACAATCACCAACTAGCTGGTACGAAACTTGATTATAAACCACACAAGACATGATCTTTGCAAGTTTGCAGGGAAGACACATCAAAGTCCAAGGCAAATATTTCAAACATCTAGGAATTGTTTATGTATAAAATGATAAAATATTAAAACTTGGATCTTCATAGATAGAAAACTTTAACATTTTTTAATGGAATGGAGACAAATCTAAAATATATATGGTGATGGCAGCAGTTACATTTTCCAACACAACATGTGGAATCTATATATAGAAGCCTTTGCCTCATGAAAAAGGCACAATATTTATTTTTGAAAAAATAAATAAAAACCTGTACTTCTCCCAAAAGCTTTTATAGAGGCGTGATCTAGGAATGGTTGTAGAGATATTGCTATATTTAGAATTAAGCTTTCATACTTGATAAAAACATAGTGCACAAGAAATGAAACAATCTATATGTACAATACAATCATCACAAAACTGATAAAGAAATGTATTAAAACAAAATCAGAAATTTCATCCAATACATTGGTGTAGTCAGAGTAATATAAATTCGATATATGAGAAAACTTAGTATATATAGAGAGAAACTTTCAGCCTATTTTATGAACAATAAAACTGTTTTCAAATTGAAAACATGGAAAGAGAAAACTGACAGTCAAAAACATGATAATCTTGAAAACCCATGATTGTTAAGCCATGGGAGTCCAAATCCCATTCTTCCAAAATTTCTATTAGTAATGTATTTGAGAGTACTAAGGATAAATAGAAGCTGATACGTATGCAAAAAGTGGAAAATAATTTTCTACTGAACTGAAAACCCATGACCAATAAGATCCACATAATTATATGAAAGTGTTAGATTATATCGACCAAAAAAAACTTGACATGCCTCTGATGCAACGAACTGAATAGTAAAAAATAGGAATTATTATGTCCTTTGAGCAGAACTGACAAGTTTTGTTCATCAATAGTTTATTCTTTTTGTTCGGTAATGACTCTGAAAATGCTCTGCTGTCCATACAATGCATGTTAGCAATTCTGAATTCATCACCTTCCTTGGAGTCTCTGTCAGAGTCTTGAACTGGGGTGCCAATTGGTTATTCCTCTGCGATGTTTACAAAAGATTATGAGGAGGAAAAAAAATTATGCAAAGGTAAATTTGAAACAGACAAGCAAGCAGAGAGGAGAGGAGAGAGAGAGAGAGAGAGAGAGAGAGAGAGAGAGAGAGAGAGAGAGAGAGAGAGAGAGAGAGAGAGAGAGAGAGAGAGAGAGAGAGAGAGAGAGAGAGGCCGAAAGTGAGGAATGGCAACATAGAGGGAGACTTTTTAAATGAGTTGCAATGGCTTAGGGAAAGGTTGATGTTAATTCATTTCTTTTTTTAAATCCTACTAACCATTTTTGGGGTGCATCAGTAAGAAAGGAGTAATAAATAAATCATTTGTCATGATCAGTGATGTGTTAAAAAAATCAATTATAAGCAATACTCAATGAGCGTTTCTAAATTTGTTGGCTAAAAATGAGATAAATAAAACAGTAATAAAAATATTAATGCTGGAATTAAACCCATTTAAGAGATAATGGAAATAATTGATTTTTCTTAGGTATCTTTCAAAACCATACACCCGTGATCAAATTTTTACTTTTTAATTCTTTTTTTTTTCTTTTTACAATTTTCTTTACATATTTTTCTTAAAAATTAGACAGATTGTAAAAATTATAATTAAAAGAAATTTTATGTCAAATCTTGCAAACTGAGCTTTGAGGCTAGTTAAATCATCTAGAAAAACACTGAATTTATTTCAACAAAAGATCAGATTTACACTTTCTTTGTAATGACTGAGGCATCAAGATGAGTTCTGGGCTATATATTATTCCTCCATTATTATCTACACATTATATCACACACAGAATCCAAACATACCCCTCACACACTATTTTATTAGAACAGATACTGAAGGTCATAAAAAATCATGGCTTTCACAAATTAGCTGCACTTAGTTCAGTATTCAAAAACTCTGATCCAATGGCACTTCCGACCTTATAAAATTACAAAGTCTATAGAGATATTTTATCATTACAGTATTTTCAATCTCAAAGTTTTAAAAAATTAAATATGTACATAAAAAGAATTAAAAGAGAATTTAATAAACAGGTACGGTGAACTTGTTCTGCCTCCGTAAAACTTGGATTCTAAGTTTACATTAAATCTGCTATGAAATCTCCAGTTGGGGCGGGGATTCTAATTGTGAAACATACAAAGTTAAAATTCACTTCCCAGAAATCTGAAGTTTGTTAATGGCTCACAAGCAGCTCCTACTGTAGCAGCCAAACTCTATCAGTAACTTCAGCCTCTGTGCACTTCACACGCTGAGTTCAAACATTTGAGATTTTTTCGTCGCACAACCATGAAACATGGTTAGGTACAACAGCTTGATTCACACTTAAAATATATAACATGATGAAAAGACTTTATATTGGAATATAATGAATTATTAATGAAAATGATAATGTTATGGCCATAGACCTTTGTCTGTCCAAGATTAGCTTCAAGAGGCCAGGTTTGATGTGTTATAGAACCAGCAAAATTAGAGACCAAGAGGCACAACACAAAAGCATTCAGAAGAGAGAGGTGCAAGGGCTAGATAGATCAGTTAGATAAAATCAGCACAGATTGATAAAAACCTTTTCCCTATTAGCTATTCAATCAGATATTCCATGAAAGTGACAAGGGAAATACTTTTCATATGGATCACACAATTTTATCTCATAAAATTGAATGAAGATGAATCTAGTTGTGTGAACGAAAGAGTTCAAAACAAAAAGTAACATCCCACTGGTTAAAAACTGAAAAAATATCTTTACAATTATTATCTTTTTATTTCATATGTGCAGACAGAAAGGCAGTTTTCCTGAAAGAGGTCAACTACTTGTGTATATGGTTTATTGCTGAAGGAGGGCTGTGCACATCTTTAGTCTAGCAGTTTGTCAGCTGAGCTGGTCAGTCGTTCCACTCGACAGGTACCCACTTGTGCTGTTTGGAGAGCTCTTCCATAACCTGAGGGACACATGGATGATGTTTACATTACAGATGGTGGAAAGGTGATTCATTATGTAAAATTATGTCAAGGTAAAGAGACAGACAGGCAGAGAGGAAGAGAGAGAGAGAGAGAGAGAGAGAGAGAGAGAGAGAGAGAGAGAGAGAGAGAGAGAGAGAGAGAGAGAGAGAGAGAGAGAGAGAGAGAGAGAGAGAGAGAGAGAGATAGAGATAGAGAGAGAGAGAGAGAGAGAGAGAGAGAGAGAGAGAGAGAGAGAGAGAGAGAGAGAGAGAGAGAGAGAGAGAGAGAGAGAGAGAGAGAGAGAGAGAGAGAGAGAGAGAGAGAGAGAGAGAGAGAGAGAGAGAGAGAGAGAGAGAGAGAGAGAGAGAGAGAGAGAGAGAGAGAGAGAGAGAAATAGGTAGAAAGTGAGGAATGGGCAACAAAGAGGGGGACTTTTCCAATGAGTTGCAAAAGGTTAGGGAAAGACTGATATTACCTCCATTCTTTTTTTAATTTTACAAACCATTTTCTGGGTGCATTAGTAAAAAAATAGTAATAAATAAATCCTTCGTCATGATGTCAGACTTACATCAGTCTGAGAGTGTGATGGGCGGGATGTTGTTTGGGTTTCCTCAAAAACAATTCTTTTTCAAACAATAAATGTGATGGTAATTTATAATGATTACTTTTTCATCCAAATTAATATGTTCCAAAGCAGTGGGTATTTTTGTGACTTTTTTCTGACATTAGGTCAAAATCCCCCATGAAAATTGAGAGAGGAAATTCGGACATGGGTGTCTGTGGACTAAAAGAGCTTCAGGACTCGGTAATTACAAATTATCTTGGTTTAAAATTCACGATGTTAAATGCCTTTCAAATCTAATTCAAATTTGTCAGTTGCCAATTCGAAGCTTAGAACTAAGTAAATTAACATGTTCTGACCAGCATCTTTACTTATGTCTACTATTTTTGGCTGCACACTGCATGCAGAGATGGCTTACTTAAGGGACCTTTACCTCAATTATTGTGTGAAAGGTGTTGTCAAAGTCGTCATTTACTATGACTTCATCAAAAAGTCCCTTGTACGTTTTCTCCATTTCTCTGCTCTCTTTCACGGTGCGGATAAATCGTTCCTCCTGAAGTTTCAAAAATCAATTCATATTATCATTTGGTTATGACATTTTCATCTAGATGTGTGAATTTTCTCCATCTTGTAAAAAATAAAAAGCATGCAAAATTTGTGTTGAATTCTATCACACCAGGTGAGCAACTATGGCAAAAATACTGTGAGGTCTCTGAAAAATATAAGAGCAAACCATTAAATTAATTATGTAGTTTATAAAATTCTTTTCTATTTTAATCTGAATTATGTGTTCCATATGATCCAATAAAACTCAGTGCCCTTGTTAGGTGGAAACCAATTCCACACTAAATAAAAAAAGTTAAAGAATCCAATAAAATATTAAATAGAAAATGGAGTTCATCACAACAAATGCACACTATTATTAATAGAAGACCAGCCCTCAAATTCTGAGCTCCGACTTCATTAATGATAAAATTTAATTGACTCTGGGTATCTTTCGGACAACACCAGACCTTCTTAGGTTCTTCAAAACAAAGGTAAAAACACAGCATCAGGTTTTCTTCAGGCTATAGAACTCACCATAAAGAGATCAGCTACCTCAGTTCTGTGTTCCTGAAGGAGAGAAAATGAGGAAAATCAGAGACATGGTGGTTTATCAGGTAGCAAAATAATTGCTTCTAAGAGGTTTCTATAGTTTCTAATTTGGTTCCAAATCTAGTTCTAATGGTAATAGGCTAAAACCTCAGAGATTTTGTCTCATGCAGTAACACTAACAGTAGTCCTATCTCCATAATTGCACATTTAGGATTTTCCTTCCATGTAAGTATTGCTTAGAAGAATAAAAATGTTTGCTCTAAACATATAATAATAATAATTATAACAACTCACGTTGTTGTTGAGTTTTTTCTTCTCATTGTGCATCACCTTCAGGGCCTCAATGCTGGGTGCAGCGATGAAGATTACAAAAGGCTTGAAAGCTGGTGACATGACAAACTTCAGGGACTGAGGAGAATGACATGACAGTAAATTACTTTCAAACAGCAAATAAGCTTCATGGATTTTAAAAGATAAAATTACAGCATTAAAAAAACTTCAAAGACCACAACAAGTTTAATTTGTGTTTTTTTTTTGTCAATTACAAGCACCATTTGAAGGAGAACATCTGTACTGTCAGCTGTAAAAAGAAATGTCTACATGAAAACTTTATTTGAAAAAAAAAAACTTGAAAAATGATTACACAGTCCTGTTTTCAATCAACTTTGCAGATATTTTGAGTGTTTAACTTTTTCTATAGTCTAGCAAAAAAAAAAAATTTGAGCAAGATTTTTAGTTTGAACAAACAGCGCTTATAATATAGCTTTTTTATTCACCTTTCGTAATGCTTGATATTTAAATGAAAGCATGTAAATTACACTTGAATTACTATACCAACTGTGTAGAAAATTTATATCAATATTTCAACTGACAAGATAGTTTGTTGCACCTGATAAAACAGATATGTATAGCGTATTTAAACCTGGCACGAAAGTCTTGATATAACAATCCAGAATAACATTTTCCAATTTATCAGCTACATTATCAAAATCATTACTCCGCGTTTATGAGATATGTTAGACTTGAAAATCTTGTTTCGACCCATATGAATGATTCCATGGTATGGGAGGTGCTCAGGAGGCTTGTTTGGCTTGAGTTTAGGAGATGCGTGTTTTTATAAAAAAAAAAGCAGGAAAGTCAAAAGACAGATTTTGTTCTACCTACCCTAGCAGATATGTCAAGCACACAGATCTTGCCAGCGCGGATCACCTCCCTAATAGTGCTCAACCTAGTGCCGTAGAGATGGCCACCAAACTCTCCCTGATCAATGAACATATTCTGTTTAATTTCAGCCTCCATTTTCTCTGCCGGGATGAAATAATAGCCTCGTCCATCTTGCTCATTGGGCTTCTTCGGTCGGGATGTATCTGGTTAGCCAGATAGTCACAGAGACAGTGATGTATTGTTAGGGCAAAGTTTAATGCGGGTCTCTATTACAAAGTAACAAACGGAAATGATTAGGAATAACAGAGTAATACTGTTCACTTCTACCACTTACATGATCACAAAGCTCTGACACTAGTCAAGATATAAATGGAAGTGTATAAAAATTTAACAGTCTCGTTAGTAGAAAGAAGAGGAAGATATGGAGACAAAAAAAAATTGGGAATATAATTATCCACTTGACTGCTTAAATAAAACTTGTGGTTGCAATATAATTATGACAAAAAAAAATGAATAAAAAATATATATATAATCAACAAACAACTTTTTTTTTTTTTGAGTGTAATGAAAGGGAGTAATCTACCTGATCATCAGCGCACATGGTATTTGCCGATTATTCCCCTTCGACTACTCCTCAATCATTCAAACTCTTAGATTGGTAGGATTAGTTTTGATGGATGAATTCCACTGTATTCAATCAAGTGGTTAAAAAATCATATCGCATTACTGGATGTCTGAAGAGCAAGATGCAAAGCAAAAGGCAACATGAAAAATAAAACTTACCTCAGACCATAAATGCATGTATTTTCCATAGTTTTGAAGAAACCTTGACACAAACAAATTGTCTTACGTGGGATGGCTGCTGCAAATTTATCGGGATTACTTTGGATGAGTCTCTCCTTCAAGGACCTTTTGCCGACACCCTCAGCTCCAACCAAAACCAGGGTGCAGCGGTGGGAGTTGGAACGTTCAACCTCCTCGTAGACTTTGATGTCACACTTGTCAAAATCTGAACAAATATAAGGAATTTTGAGTAAACCTTTCATAAAATGTCACAGGTGAAAGAAATTAATATAAAGGCATTTTAATGATGAAGTGAATTGCGTTATAGAACCACATTATTTCATTTTTTTTTCTTCAATATTTCTTTGATTACTTAGAAATAAAAATTTACAGAGCTGAATTTTACTCAGATACTCCAACTATGTTCAAGGCAGAAGTTTTTTTACACTTTTTTTTTGATTGCTTGTTTATTTGTTTGAATGTAATTTTCATCCTTTCTTAAATCATACCTAGTGATACTTTTTTTTGACCATGAATCAATAATCAGTGCCTGGAACGTTTATCTTTCATCAAACAAGAAAGAGAAGGACCGGTCTGAAAAACTTACGTTGCTGCAACCAGAACTCAACATACCTGTTGTTTCAGCTGAATTGTAGCCAATCTTCTTTTTACGCTTTGTTTTCAGACCACATACTGAGGATGAATAAAAAGGGAAGGAAAGAACTAAAATTGCTTAAAGAAATGTAACACCTCACTCATAAATCCTAATGCAAACATACAAATTTTTCAAACAATTTTTTTTTATAAATAATTGTTATTAACTAAACACATGCTATGATATCAGGAGTCATTATCATTTAAGTGGATGAGATAATGACTTGCTGCAGATATTAAACACAACACTTCTAAATCATTTTTGTATCTGGCACAGAGTCATTCTTTTTTATGCCTTGCAAAATTTGCCCTCCCTGTATCAATACTCACACAGACTGGTCTTTGTCTTGGTTAGTTCAGGTGTCACATAAGCATTTCTTTTCTCTTGGAGAGTGCGTGAAGGGATCAGACCCACAGGGGCATTAGGCATGTCTGCCAGTTTGGCCTGAAAGATATTTAAGGAATAGCAACGAAACAACATATTTCAAAAGAGGTTGTGTATTCTATATTTAATATAAACTCCTGAGGAAATGCTAAAAGATGTTATTTCTACCAAGCATGCAATCCTTATTCAGATGCATTAAAAAGACTTAATGGAACCATTTTACTGATCATAATATCTGCAGTCCCCTGTTCCTAACTATCTCAACAAACCCAGTCTTGCCTTGGGAAATGGTTTTAACACTGGAGGAATGTTTCAAGTCGAAAGTTTTAATAACATTTTTTAAAAAAAAGCCCTACAATCTTGTTGGAGTAGAGTAAAATAGTTTTAGCGCAGTTCTTCATGTTATGGATCAACATACACCTCAGATGTCATTGTGAAAATGCAGTAACACAAGATTGAGATATATAATCACTTGATTAACTTGAAGAAACCTGCTTCTATATGACAAGAAATCTAAAATTTCTGTATCTCTTCATGTGATCACCTGCCACCAGTTCTCATCTGTCATGTCGACAACATCCAATACATCACCCTCGCGAAAGGGCAGACCAGCCTTCTTGCATGGAATCAATCTGTCACCCATCGGGTCATATGTGATGCAAGCACGCATGTACACCTGTAAGTAAGATATTCACACGTTAAAAATTTATCATATATCTCTGTGCGTTTAGTTTATCATTTGCATTTCACAGTGTCTGTAACCCAAGGTGAATTTTTTTTCATGCAAAACAAAGGAAGAGAAAAGAAAAGCATTATGTGAGAAGGTACTGGTATTCATTTTTCTGGAAAAGCTTGTCTTGTTAAAAATCAGTGGCACTTCATTCAATGGTACATTACTTGGCGTTAGAGTTACAGAGATACATAAGAAAGATAATGGGTTATGGACATGAGAAAGTACTGGTAATCATTTTTCCTGAAAAGCTTGTCTTGTTAAAAACCAGTGGCACTTCATTCAATGGTACATTACTTGGCGTTAGAGTTACAGAGTTACATAACAAAGATAATGGGTTATGGACATGAGAAAGTATAAAGAATTGGGAGTTACAGAGTTACATAACAAAGATAATGGGTTATGGACATGAGAAAGTACTGGTATTCATTTTTCTGGAAAAGCTTGTCTAGTTAAAAACCAGTGGCACTTCATTCAATGGTACATTACTTGGCGTTAGAGTTACAGAGATACATAAGAAAGATAATGGGTTATGGACATGAGAAAGTACTGGTATTCATTTTTCTGGAAAAGCTTGTCTAGTTAAAAACCAGTGGCACTTCATTCAATGGTACATTACTTGGCGTTAGAGTTACAGAGTTACATAACAAAGATAATGGGTTATGGACATGAGAAAGTATAAAGAATTGGGAGTTACAGAGTTACATAACAAAGATAATGGGTTATGGACATGAGAAAGTATAAAGAATTGGGAGTTACAGAGTTACATAACAAAGATAATGGGTTATGGACATGAGAAAGTATAAAGAATTGGGAGTTACAGAGTTACATAACAAAGATAATGGGTTATGGACATGAGAAAGTATAAAGAATTGGGAGTTACAGAGTTACATAACAAAGATAATGGGTTATGGACATGAGAAAGTGTAAAGAATTGGGAGTTATAGAGTTACATAACAAAGATAATGGGTTATGGACATGAGAAAGTATAAAGAATTGCCTCTTGTGTTTGTCAAACATGAACAGATTTAACTTTTCGTGAAGTCTAAGCCAGTAATTGGTCTTTTATCCATTGTGTGTGAGGGTCCAACACCCACACCATCATGCCGACAAGACAGATTGGCTTACACTGTCCCTTCTGCAAATTCACACTGTAGCAAACAATGATAATAACTTCCTGCCTGTCCTGTTCAGATCAGGACAAAACCAGATGTTACTTAAACATCAGATTGGGCTTGATTCAAAATCACTCCATAAATCCCTTCCGGAATTCTATTTGTGACACTCTAGGCAGCAAACAGCTTGCACCCATGTCTTACCGGGTCAGAGAACTGCTGATCCAGAGCAGACGGAACAATCTTGAAGGTGATAGAATTTTCAGCCTCTTTCAGAACAATCATCATGTCTTCCGGCACAAACACTGCGATACCATTGACTTCTTTGACAATATCACCCACTCTCAGAAGACCTGTGGGAGGGAAAAAGGTAAGAGAGTGGATACATTAAATAATGATTTCTGAGCAGAATGTTTGATATTTATTTTCTTAAATACATTTGATGGTTGTTTGACTAATGAAAAATTTTCAAAAGATTATCCAGGTCTGGTTAAATTAGCACCGTTTTACAACTGAGTTGCAGATAATCAAATCTGTTACGCAAACTTTTAAGCAGAGTAACTTCACCAATTTTTTTTTTTTTTTTGTTTACACAAACCTTCAGTTTTCAAGGGTCATCATGTGATACAACTTAGCCTACCTTGTTTATCTGCCAAACTGTCTTGCAAAATTCTTGCTATTACAGGAACATTGTCATCATCGAGTCTCACAGTTATTCCCTTGATGGATTAAAAAAAAATATACCCGGTAACACAACATTGGCAATCTCAAAGAGATTGAGATTATGAATGGGTTTTTACTTGAGGATTATTTTTGTCACTTTCTAAGAACTGTAAAAGATTGTTTAAAATAAATTTCTGCATTCAAAATTGCTGCTAAGACTTCTCAACAGAATCCTTTTAATGGGTTTGTAGCCTGATATAGAAAGATAACATAGTTGATTGAGACAGATTAATATGAAAATCTGTACACCACAAAAGATCAATATATTTTCATGGAAGAACAGAAAAAAGTAGTTCTAAAACATATCAAATGAATCATTCACCCACCAAAGGCTCCTTGCCGTTTTTCCTGATGGTGACAAATCTGTGCTGCTCTCCAACTCCGTCAAACACAGGCGGTGGTGGGGCAGCCAAGAGCATGTCATCAGTGAATACTTCGTCATAGACTTTTCTTGAGACATCATCATGGGTATAGATTAGGGACTGTGGAATGGACCGGAAGGAAAAAAATAAGTTGAACAGATAAATATTATTAAGTATTATTAAATTATAAAAGAAGCAAATTGCTACCAGTGTAAGAAAAATAAGTTTCACTTCTCCATATTTACCCACTTAGTCTAGTTTAGAGGCATAATTCGCTTACTTCATAATCACTACAATGCTTTAGTTATGTGACGAAAGAAAAAAAATGAATGGTTATGAAATTCCTCACAGAGGCAGAACATATTGTCAATTTTCATATGAAATAAATGATCTAAACATTAATCAGTTAATTGTATAGATATAAAATGAAACTTGAACAGAAATTGGGATAGACAACTTAAAATATCAGTAAAGGACATCACTTTCAGAGAAACTGTAGATTGTGAAAGAAAAAAAAATGGTTTTCACGAAATTTTAATAAAACTTTTACTTTCTCTTATATGAATATCGCTCTCAGATGTTAGCGAGCATCAAATGAAATAAAATATGTGACAAATTCCTAATTTTTCTGGTAAATTAGACCCAAACTCTTAGTGCAAGTATCTGAAGGTCCAGCAAATCTATCTATTTTTAAAAGGCAAAGAGATGGATGATATTCCATAGGCTTGACCAGTGTCCACTGTTATTAAGCTTACTCTCATGTGAGGATTATCAAGAATGTCCAGCAGCTCCTCCACATCCTGTCCAGGAGATCTCTGGCTGGACAAAGCGTCCAGAATGTCATGCAGAGATCCCGCTGCTTGTTCCTCCTCTGGTTCAGGAAGTTGTAGGGTCAAAATATCGTACATCTGTGAAGGACAAACAATGACACTGGTTCAGTTGAATAGTTTCGAAACAGACAATTTTGGTTCAAATTATTACAAAATCATAGGAAAATTGCCTGAAGCATTATCTTTAGCATTATTTAAAGGCAACTGCAGATTAATAGAATTGCAATCTGTAATTGAACATATAAAAAAAAAACCCAATTACTCAAACAATGTTATATGAAGAAATTAATGGGACAGTACAGTTTTATTTGACAGCGTTTACCAAAAAAAACATAAATAAATAAAAATTCTAGCTTTATTGATTATTGCCTGTAGAGAGAAATTAGTAATTTTATTTGCCAGGCACAAGAATATGAAAACATCCATATTCCATTGAATACAAAGAAGGGAATTTGACACCTCAAAAGTATAGACTTTTCTTATAGTTTCTCATAGACTATTTTCCCTGTCATTGTATTAGTGATGGAGTTCTTTAGTCAAGCACAGTTTGCAACCTTTGCTATGACTAAATATTCAGTGATATATACCTGACTTTCAAAACAAAGTAGGTACATTGAGATCAAATGACAAGAAAATTAACATCAGATGGATCATATGTGGTGGTTCTTGAGCATCCTGTGAAGGTTTTATATTCCACCTTCATCCTGTTTTTCTCCTTGGGTAAGCTTCTGTAAATCTTGATTTAAAGACCTGACCTCAGAATAGAGGTGCATTTGTCTACAATTACTTCCCCTCGAAAGGTTCTCAGACACAAACCATGTAGAGCTCAGTCAAGCCAATTACTATATCAACTTTGACAGTCGTTTTTCTTATTCCAGATTATGTTTCTATGAGTTAAATGTTGGTCAAAGACTAAAAAACTTTGCCTGACTAAGTTTGGTCAAGGCTCTATGTCCACCTTCATTTGGAATCAGAACTTTCTGTTCTCCTCAGTTATATTTATATATGACACTGAATGATGCATCATTTCTGTGCAACTCCCATGTACAAAGGCTTTATCATCTATCAACTATAAGAGTTCATCTCTACGTCTACTGGAGGAAAGGAAAATAAGAAAAGTCTTTCTATGAACCAGCGATGCCCACTTACCTCCCCTAGAGCCACATACTCTGGTGCACCAAGAACATCATTCAGCAGGTCTAGCTCGTCATGGGTTGCTCCAATATCTTCAAGTTCTGCTAAAAGGTCCTGAAGATTCTCCATGGCCTCTGAGAACATAATTATTGCTCGTCATAAAAAAAGGCTAAAAGGAAAACAACAGATATATACATAAGAAGAGCAAGAATTTCTGAAAGATTTTATTTTTGTACACAATTTCATATTTTACTAAGTTTACAAATAAGTATCAGTCTTAACTTTTTTTTTTAAATCAAATTAGCTTATATATTAAAGGCCTTTTTATTTTTTATATTGTTGCTGTTTTCTTTTAAGGGTTACTTTAACAATTAGTTTACATGCCCAGCATTTTCTCCCTGTGAATTATTTGCATGCATCTAATTCTAAGACTTCCATTTGTTTAAAATTATGACTACATTTGCAGAAAAGAGGGTATTAAAGATTGAAAGCAATTTACTGATATGCTATTCAACAATTTGCTTTTAAAACCCAGGAGTGTTTACTTCAATTTTGTTTGACAATACTTTACCGGAATTTTGAACAATGCGAATAAACCGGTTCACTCACCCCCTGCTGTGATAGGCTTCTCGTTCTTCTTGGAAGGCATAGCGAAGGTTCCTGTCAGCAACAGTTGGTTTTTAACATACAAGAGCTTCTAAAAAAGCTGGGCTTCACTGATCTTTTGATTCTGGGCAAGAGTAAAAAATACAGGGGTATGATGACCATTTTTGGACCAAAGAGGAAAATCGTCGAGAAACAGCAATGCACTAGAACATAATAATAGAATATAATCATCATTTAATCTAATCTAGACTAGATTTTAGTTACATCTGGACAAGATCTTGAAGTCCTAGCTTTCTAAATTAGATCTAATCTAGATTTCTAGATCTATTCGTTTAGCTTCCTTCTAGAGAACGCTATGTTCACCTCTGAATCTACATTTTAGTGCCAAGTCTTCTTTCCCAAGATTATCCACACAGAATTTATAAATTGTTATTATTCAACTTACTGGTGAGATGGAAACAGCTATATTTAAAGTTTTTCTTGTCCAGCACTGCCAGGTGCTCACTTCCTGGAATATCAACAACAACACACTGGTCGGTGACCGCCTCTGTCACACACAGAGAGAACGACCTAGATCTGTGGCTGGACCTGTGTTGACGCTGACAGCACAGGTGTCGCATACCTGCGAATACCTGCCCTTACCGGTGACGCTATTGAAAAGTGTCCCAATATGAAAACCTCAAAAGATGGATTACTTCCCTTCTTCCTTTCCCTTCCAAGTCCCCCATTACTCATACTTTATACTTGATACTTGATGTTGTCGGTGTTTGAGACCTGTGTTTACAGGTCAGTTCACCGGTCCAAGGAAGTTGCTGCCAATTTATTGCGTCATGCCTTGCAGGGTCTAATTGTAACACTCTGGGTTATAGATTGCAGGATGAGTTGCCCAGTGGGCGTCCAGTCTGTTCTTGAAAGCATTGACGCTAGGTGCAGATACAACTGATTCTGGGAGGCTATTCCAGCCAGACACGACCCTTTCTGAGAAAAAGTTGCTACGAACTGCTAGGCGGGACCTTTTTTTAATCAATTTTTTACTGTGCCCTCTGGTATTGCTGTTGGGAGCCAGCTCAAAGATGGGTCGGCTTGCATCGTAAATGCCTGTGACCTCATGAGAGTCAGCGTTTTGGCAACCTGGTAACAAGCTATTGGACATTTAAAATCTTTAATAATTGTATGTCATAAGCTAAAGGCAGCAGCAGGCCATACTTAAGTTCCAACGGGCTTAATATAATAATGAGGCACCCAGATCTAATTTCTTCAAGACTTTACCGACCTCTCTTTAATTTGTTTTCTACACGATAAAGAAAACGTTGGAATAGAAGGAGAAAGAGGAGAATGAGGGAAAAAAATTTTACTTTCGTGTCGATCTTTCCCTCTCTGTCTATTTGCACTTTGTCTCTCATTCTTTCTCTCATTCCCTCCCATCATTTTTTCTATTTCTCTCAATTTATCTCTACCTGTTTATCTTTTTATTTGTCTTTTCATCTATCTATTCACTAATCTACCTAAATCTCTCTCTCTCTGTCTCTGTCTGTCTCTCTCTCTCTCTCTCTCTCTCTCTCTCTCTCTCTCTCTCTCTCTCTCTCTCTCTCCCCCTCACCCCCCCTCCCCCCCCCCCTTTTCCCTCTCTTGTGGGCACGTTTTTCCTTTACTCTCTTCGTTTCTCACTTCTCTTTGCCCGTCTACGTGCCTTTTCATAATTTCCTTCCTTTATTACTTCCCCCCCCCCCCCCCCCCCCCCCTTTGTTTCCGGCCCATCCATAAACATAAAAGCCTTCTCGCAAAACCTAACGTAAAGGAACAAAAAGGACATTAAAATCAGACGCCTAGCGAGTAGCCTAGTTCTTCCTATCAGATTACCACAGACACTAGGAAACAACCATCGAACTGGAAAATCTTCCCTCACCATGTCGGACCGAATCATGGCCAGCTTTAGAAATTCCGTCCTGTTTCTTAAAAGACATTTCAGCAGCACAGTCACTGGGCCGATGAACTGCTCGCCTCAAATGCATCACAACGAGTAGGAATAGTTGGCTGGTCTTGTAGATTCTAAACCTATTTATCTTCACATGCACATTAGTTAACTACTTATTTGGACAAAAAAAAATGATAAAAAAATCATTTATCTTCATTTCAATTTTTATTTGGGTAAACTTGTTACATCGGCTAGAATGAAATATGAAAAACTCATAACGTTGTATTGGTCCGTATGTCTGTGTGTCTGTCTGCCTGTCTCTTTCTGTCTCTTTCTAGACCTATCTATCTATCTAATTGTCTATCTTTCTTCGTTTCTTTCTTACAGCAATTAATCCGAAGGAACCCCATGTCGCAAAGAACAATTCTTACAAAAATGATAATATACACGTTTCAAATGCGAAAATCTCGGCACAAGAATAATAAACAAAACAAAAGAAAATTAAAGAAAAAAACAACAACTATCCCTTGACTATGATGACATCAAAAACTTGAGCGCTTCTGGCGCACCTTGCCTGTCTCTGGTGTTACGTGATACCCAGCGTTAATATCGCTAATCATGTCTCGCTGTCTCTCGGAGGATAGCACGAGAATCGATGAGAGTTTGAGAGCTAGGAAAACAAAAACTCTACTCCTCACGGGGACCTTTTTTAATATAGCGGATTATACTTTAAAACATTTTCCAAATGGTATTATTAAATAGAGAGCAAATCATTGAAATTTAGGAAATTAGGAGATGGCAGAAAGACAGGGAGCTTGAAAGTATTTGAGGCTTCCGTAGCGTTATGTTAATATATTACGGCGACAGGTTTGGTAATATTTTATTATTCATTCCGGCAAAGTCAGAGAAAATGTAAAAATTATTGTTTCTTCCCTGGTCGAAGATTGTCGACACAAGAGGGCATTAGCAAAATGCTAATTCAATTGATTAAAATCTTCTAGCTCTTGGCAATTAAAAAATACAAGAAAAAAAAACGTGAGTACTTTTTGTTTAATGTCTTGTCATGGGTATTGAAAAAAGATTTCGTTTCGTCTAATGGAAAAAGATACGTGTCTTATGAGTGTAGCCAACTGACAAAAAAATAGTGGGCTTATAATTTATACCGAGTTTTACGTGGATTTATTGACAAACTGACTCTTCTTATTTTAAAGAGTTCTATAATGACAGGGTGTATTGACCAACTAACTCTCCTTATTTTAAAGAGTTCTATAACGAGAGGATTACGCCGCAAGGCGTTCTTCTTTGAGCCTTCGGGTAATTCAGACCGGAAATGGATACAGTGGAACATCGAAAACCACTCGCTAGTAAGATTTATTCATAAGTGTTGCCGACCTTTCTTGGGGGGAAAAAATGAAAACGAAACGAACATGACGCAAGCACAGCAATGTTGAAATATATATATATATATATATATACCTTATAATGTAGTCTCGGGGATATAATGGAGGGAAAGAGAGGAGGAGAAAATGGTGGTGGTGATGGTGATGGTGGTGGTGGTGGTGATAATGATGAAAAAAATTGACTATGGCGATGATGATGATGATGATGCTTATGATGATGACGAGGGTGATATTTATGATGATGATGATGATGATGATGATGATGATGATGCTTATGATGATGACGAGGATGATGATGATGATGATGATGATGATGATGATGACGATGACGAGGATGATAATTATGATGATGATGATGCTTATGATGATCACGAGGATAATAATTAAGATGATGATGATAATTATGATGATGATGATGATGCTTATGATGATCACGAGGATAATAATTATGATGATGATGATAATTATGATGATCATGATGCTTATGATGATGAATAGGATGATAATTTTGATGATGATGATGATGATGATGATGACGAGGATGATAATTATGATGATGATAATGCTTATGATTATCACGAGGATAATAATTATGATGATGATGATAATTATGATGATGATGATACTTATGATGATGAATAGGATGATAATTATGATGATGATGCTTATGATGATGATGATGCTTATGATGATGATGATGATGATGCTTATGATGATGACGAGGATGATAATTATGATGATGATGATGCTTATGATGATGATGATGCTTATGATGATGATGATGCTTATGATGATGAATAGGATGATAATTATGATGATAATGATAATTATGATGATGATGATGCTTATGATGATGATGATGCTTATGATGATGATGATGCTTATGATGATGATGATGCTTATGATGATGAATAGGATGATAATTATGATGATGATGCTTATGATGATGACGAGGATGATAATTATGATGATGATGCTTATGATGATGAATAGGATGATAATTATGATGATGATGAATAGGATGATAATTATGATGATGACGAGGATGATAATTATGATGATGATGCTTATGATGATGAATAGGATGATAATTATGATGATGATGCTTATGATGTTGAATAGGATGATAATTATGATGATGATGATGCTTATGATGATGAATAGGATGATAATTATGATGATGATGATAATTATGATGATGATGATGCTTATGATGATCACGAGGATGATAATTATGATGATGATGATAATTATGATGATGATGCTTATGATGATGAATAGGATGATAATTATGATGATGATGCTTATGATGATGAATAGGATGATAATTATGATGATGAATAGGGTGATAATTATGATGATGATGCTTATGATGATGAATAGGATGATAATTATGATGATGATGTTTATAATGATGAATAGGTTGATAATTATGATGATGAATAGGATAATAATTATGATGATGATGATAATTATGATGATCATGATGCTTATGATGATGAATAGGATGATAATTTTGATGATGATGATAATTATGATGATGATGATAATTATGATGATGATGCTTATGATGATGACGAGGATGATAATTATGATGATGATGCTTATGATGATGAATAGGATGATAATTATGATGATGATGCTTATGATGATGAATAGGATGATAATTATGATGATGATGAATAGGATGATAATTATGATGATGACGAGGATGATAATTATGATGATGATGCTTATGATGATGATGAGGATGATAATTATGATGATGATGATGATGATGCTTATGATGATGACGAGGATGAATATTATGATGATGATGATAATTTTGATGATGAACGATGATGATGATGATAATGCTTATGATGATGACAAGGATGATAATTATGATGATGATGCTTATGATGATGAATAGGATGATAATTATGATGATGATGCTTATGATGTTGAATAGGATGATAATTATGATGATGATGATGCTTATGATGATGAATAGGATGATAATTATGATGATGATGATAATTATGATGATGATGATGCTTATGATGATCACGAGGATAATAATTATGATGATGATGATAATTATGATGATGATGCTTATGATGATGAATAGGATGATAATTATGATGATGATGCTTATGATGATGAATAGGATGATAATTATGATGATGATGCTTATGATGATGAATAGGATATTAATTATTATGATGATGCTTATGATGATGAATAGGATGATAATTATGATGATGATGATGATGATGATGCTTATGATGATGACGAGGATGAATATTATGATGATGATGATGATGATGATGAGGAGGAGGAGGAGGAGGAGGTGGTGGTGGTGATGATGATGATGATGATGCTTATGATGATGACGAGGATGATGCTTATGATGATGACGAGGATGATAATTATGATGATGATGCTTATGATGATGAATAGGATGATAATTATGATGATGATGCTTATGATGATGACGAGGATGATAATTATGATGATGATGATGATGATGACGAGGATGATAATTATGATGATGATGCTTATGATGATGAATAGGATGATAATTATGATGATGCTGATGATGATGATGATGATGATGCTTATGATGATGACGAGGATGATAATTATGATGATGATGATGAGGAGGAGGAGGAGGAGGAGGAGGTGGTGATGATGATGATGATGATGCTTATGATGATGACGAGGATGATAATTATGATGATGATGATGATGAGGAGGAGGAGGAGGAGGAGGAGGTGGTGGTGGTGATGATGATGATGATGCTTATGATGATGACGAGGATGATAATTATGATGATGATGCTTATGATGATGAATAGGATGATAATTATGATGATGCTGATGATGATGATGATGATGATGATGATGCTTATGATGATGACGAGGATGATAATTATGATGATGATGATGATGATGATGATGATGATGATGACGAGGATGATAATTATGATGTTTATGATGATGCTTATGAAGATGACGAGGATGATAATTATGATGATGATGATGATGATGATGAGGAGGAGGAGGAGGAGGAGGAGTTGGTGGTGGTGATGACGATGGTGGTGATGGTGGTGGTGGTGGTGGTGGTGATTATGATGAAAATAATGACTATGGCGATGATGATGATGGTGGTGGTGGTGGTGGTGGTGGTGATGGTGATTATAATGAGAATAACGACTATGGTGATGATGAGGAGGAGGATGTGTGGTGGTGGTGGTGGTGATGATGATGATGATGATGATGATGATGAAATAATGACTATGATGATGATGACGAGGATGATAATTGTGACGATGATGATGATGGTGGTGGTGATGTTGATTATGATGAGAATAACGACTATGATGATGATGATGATGATAAAGATGAGGAGGAGGAGGATGTTAACGATGGAGAAAAGAGGAGGCGGGGGTTAATGAAGGAGAAAACGACGAGCAGGGGAAATGGATGTACAACATAAAGCTTTACAGTACAGGTATTACGAGTGACCAATTATGTCAGTAGCTAGAATGGAATATTTCGATAAAACCAAGAAATAAAACATGAGTCTAATTTAAGCCATCATCATTACGAAACAGCAGTCTGGTCTTTCTGTCACCAAGAGCGGCCCACGGAGCTGGAGCATCTTTCCGCGTCATTTGCGCGATTCTCTCCAGTAAAAAGGGAGTGGGAGAGGGCAGAGTCGTATAGGCGCTTAGAAAGGTTTTAGGAATAAGGGAGAGAAGTAGAGAGAGGGGCGGGGGGAGGGAGATTGCCAGGGGGTGAGCGTATGTGAGCCCGTGTTCTTCCCCCCGTGGCCTGTAACTTGATGGGGATCTCGTGAGTGCCCTGACCGGCTCACTAGTGGACATTTCTTGTCGACGTTATGGACCGCTGATCCCGACTCTGTGGAGCGGAGATTCCCGTGGTTTCTAGATCTAGACTTTGTGCTGCCTTCTGGCGGAGCTCTCCCCTGGTATTGTATTGAAGTAGTTCATTCAAATTTCTGTCTAGTTTTATGTTGTTGTTGTTGTTGTTTTTTTAACAATAATTGTTCCCGTGTCATTGATCTAGAAAGAGACTTTATTTTCGTTGTTTCTATCTTTATAACGCAGAAACTTAACAGCTCAGTAGCAAATTCGCAAGAGGCACCCTTTGAGATAAACTTTGTTTTTGCGGTTGACATCAAGAAAAACAAGAATTATTTTTTTCAGCTTCTCTGGCATTACAAGTAAGTCTTTGTATATCATGCATGTGATCCATTTCAGGCAAAATAATTCGAAAAAAATTTTCTTTGAATTTAGAAACGGAATAAACGTCAGAGGACGTATTTCTTTCAACTAAAAAAAACAAAATCGACCCTTTTCCTTATTTCTTTAAGCATGAGAGATTTCATTCTCCAGGAGTAAGATCACATATAGACAAGTTTTAATCACAAAGGTATAAATTTTACAACTTTGTCTTTGCTTATGAAAAATATTCCCTCATCTGCTTGTTTATAGTGTGAAACTTTTAAAAAAAAATTCGTTTAAATCAGAACCGTGTGAAGGTTCTTTTTAATTCTTCAGCATCTTGAGATTGGATTTCTCCGAGATGAATCTTTAGAATGACTGACAGTGCAAATAGCACAATGTGACTTGGTTTTGAAGTTTCAAGATAAAGCGTGCTTTAGAGCACTTCAGTCAGCCCTTATTATTGCTGCTTTAGGCTCTGGCTTTTTCAGTGCGGAAACGTGAGATATTTTATTAAAATCTGTGTATGTTGCGCTAGCTCCCATTTTGCTCTTGCTTCTCACTTAGACATGTGTCTATGTGTGTGTGTGTGTGTTGGAGGTATTAGAAACGTGAGATATTTTATTAAAATCTGTGTATGTTGCGCTAGCTCCCATTTTGCTCTTGCTTCTCACTTAGACATGTGTCTATGTGTGTGTGTGTGTGTGTGTGTTGGAGGTATTAGAAACGTGAGGATTTTGTTAAAATCTGTGTATGTTGCGCTAGCTCCCATTTTGCTCTTGCTTCTCACTTAGACATGTGTCTATGTGTGTGTGTGTGTGTGTGTTGGAGGTATTAGAAACGTGAGATATTTTATTAAAATCTGTGTATGTTGCGCTAGCTCCCATTTTGCTCTTGCTTCTCACTTAGACATGTGTCTATGTGTGTGTGTGTGTGTGTTGGAGGTATTAGAAACGTGAGATATTTTATTAAAATCTGTGTATGTTGCGCTAGCTCCCATTTTGCTCTTGCTTCTCACTTAGACATGTGTCTATGTGTGTGTGTGTGTGTTGGAGGTATTAGAAACGTGAGGGATTTTGTTAAAATCTGTGTATGTTGCGCTAGCTCCCATTTTGCTCTTGCTTCTCACTTAGACATGGGTCTATGTGTGTGTGTGTGTGTGTGTTGGAGGTATTAGAAACGTGAGGATTTTGTTAAAATCTGTGTATGTTGCGCTAGCTCCCATTTTGCTCTTGCTTCTCACTTAGACATGTGTCTATGTGTGTCTATGTGTGTCTATGTGTGTGTGTGTGTGTGTTGGAGGTATTAGAAACGTGAGGGATTTTGTTAAAATCTGTGTATGTTGCGCTAGCTCCCATTTTGCTCTTGCTTCTCACTTAGACATGGGTCTATGTGTGTGTGTGTGTGTTGGAGGTATTAGAAACGTGAGGGATTTTGTTAAAATCTGTGTATGTTGCGCTAGCTCCCATTTTGCTCTTGCTTCTCACTTAGACATGGGTCTATGTGTGTGTGTGTGTGTGTGTGTGTTGGAGGTATTAGAAACGTGAGGGATTTTGTTAAAATCTGTGTATGTTGCACTAGCTCCCATTTTGCTCTTGCTTCTCACTTAGACATGGGTCTATGTGTGTGTGTGTGTTGGAGGTATTAGAAACATTAACTATTGATGATTGATCTTGTAAATGGAAGTGTACAGGAAGTAGAAATTATATTTTCAACGAAAAAATCTTGTATAGACTTACCTAGACAATTTGACCACTGAAACGGATTGTAATAAGTTGGCGAGCGAATTTCGAAGGGATTTTTCAGTTTTTAAAAAGACGAAACATAAATTTTGACCTTGTTTGCTGCGAAAACTGTTACAAATTACCTACAAAACTGTTACAAATTACCTACTGACAATAATGGTAGCGTCGGGCGCTACGATATTTTTTTTTTTTTTATTTTTTTTTTTTTTTGGGGGGGGGGGGGGGGGGATTCTTCGCTTTACTTAATCCTCTCATCTTTCCAGCTAAACTCTTCCAGACGTCGAAAAATTTTGGGTGCTTGAAAATATTGAGTCTACCTCGAAGTAACCACCTTACATTAAAACAAACTACGTGTATAAAACTAATACACGAATAAAAGATAGAAATACCTCTACCTGACAATAGAGTAAAAAAAAAATGAGGTACTCTACATTTTACCTGACTTTTCAATAAATTATTTTATTTTTTTTTATGTGTTGGTGATGTCCACCGTAAGACTGACTTGTACCGTGATTTATAAGCTTTGCATGTGATCTATATGTGATACTCACATCAGAACTGATCTCCAGATCTTTTCATGTGATAGGCTTACTAGATCAAAGGTTCGCTCTTCAAAGCACAACACCTCCACCCCGTAAACTTAAGGTCGACCGCAGGGATGGAAAAACAAGATTTTTTTAACCATATAATTTGTTTGTCTAGCCAGTCTTTATCTCATAACAAGCAGAATTAAGAAATTAAGAGGAAAAAGACATATAGTTCTTTAGAATTTTTAGGCTTCTGTTGGCAGCTTAGAGCAAACTATTTGGCAAACGACTTTTCAGTGAGTCTTTGTTCAAAATAGAAATATTTCTGCGCTCTTCAATGTTGTAGCGTGGTGGAATGTAATAATTGATGTGCATCTATATTTTGACGTTCAAAGCAATAATTTTATTGATACACCGACGATTTATGTGACATGAAAGCTCTCCCCCCCTCCCCCCCCCTCTTTCTTTCTCTCTCTCTCTCTCTCTCTCTCTCTCTCTCTCTCTCTCTCTCTCTCTCTCTCTCTCTCTCTCTCTCTCTCTCTCTCTCTCTCTCTCTCTGTCTCTCTCTCTGTCTCTCTCTCTCCCCCTCTTTCTCTTTCTCTCCCTCTCTCTCTCTCTCTCTCTCTCTCTCTCTCTCTCTCTCTCTCTCTCTCTCTCTCTCTCTCTCTCTCTCTCTCTCTCTCTCTCTCAATATCTCTGTCTGTCTATTTTTCTCTCGCTCTCTGAACATGAAAAGAAATTTCGAATATTAGTACTTTTATTTGTAGTGGAAACGGCCGTTAAAGAGAAAATCATAAATAATTAAACGCTTTAAGTGTTATGAAAGAAATTTTACGCATAATTCTTAACTCCACTTGAAATAAGATTCACCTGAACTGGTAGTAAAGAATTTAGCTTTAAACTGAAAAATTATTTGGCCCGCACAAAAAAAAAAAAGAAAAAAAATGGAAAAGCTTTCTTATCCTGGAACTAATATTCTTGCCAATAACCGAGCTGCGAACTGGCCACAGTTGTCTGACACCCATCAGTCTCTCCGTCCAGCCGCAGTCTCTGGCTGAGATAGAGAAACCTCACAAAGGACATTGATATATTTCAAAGCTCTGCGAAATTTCCTTCTGAGTGGGCTCCTCAACATTATTACCTGTTGGACTCTGTCTCGTTAAAAAACGTAAAATTTTAACTAGAGTTATGTTTGAATTTTTTTTTAATCTGTATAGTTCATCTATTCAAGTTTACTCATCACAACTAAAGCTGCTGGCAGAATGTGAAAATAAGGATGCAAATCACCAACATTATTATTATCATTATCACCGTTATCATCATCATCATCATCATCATCATCATCATCATCATCATCATCATCATCATCATCATCATCATCATCTCCATCATCCTCATCATTATCAACATCATTATTATCATTATCATCATTATCAACATCATCATCATCATCATCATCATCATCATCATCATCATTATCAACATCATCATCATCATCATCATCATCATTATTATTATCATTATCATCATTATCAACATCATCATCATCATCATCATCATCATCATCATCATCATCATCATCATTATCAACATCATTATTATCATTATCATCATTATCAACATCATCATCATCATTATCATCATCATCATCATTGCCAAAATCACTCTCAACAACAGCATCCTTTGTTGGTCACTACATCAAGATGATCCTTACTGTAAAACTTGTTTTCTTTTTTACATATTCCGAGACATGCATTGATTTCTATCATTATCGTAACATATATAGCTGTTGTTCCGAGGCAGACTTCTCTAGTTCTAGCTAGAGTCATATTCATGTAGCTTATTGAATGACCTGTAAAGCCTCTTGTACAACTCACGATACAAAAGAGTTCCAGGTGGCAGTGCATTATCTCACCTTGCAGACTAAAAACTCGAACTGAATTCTACAGATGATGGATGTCCAACGCCAGGTTTATTAGTTTCCCCACGCACTCCCAGTATTATCCAGGCGGTCAGAGAATACCTGGACAATATTTCAGGATTATGCTTTACCTAGCCTTCCTATAGAATCGATTTTCCATGAAACTCTCCTGTCAAGAAGAAGCAGGACTTCACAAAACTTTACGCTGAGCTACGCTTTAAGTTTTTTGCTACAAGATCGAACAATGGCGACTGCACTGGCAATCCAAACCCAACAGTATTTTTTTTATGAACTAACTTTGGAGATCTGGAGAGTGATAAAAAATTATATTTTAATGTGTCTAATTTTTACAAGTATGATTTTTTTTTTTAAACTCGATCTTCTGTGAAAAGATTATGATCCCCAGCTAGCCAGATTTTTTACAATGTTGTTTTATAATTATCACGCCAAAGATTTATCTCAGAAATACGGCTTAAACAGATTTTGGCCTGAGATTTATTTGACCACCTGTCTTTGCGCAAAGCTATTGAGGTAATTTTCAACAAGGAATATCTCCGTGCATATTTTGTTGTTACCCAATACGTGATGTCTCAATTTAAGGGCGGGGGGGGGGGGAGGGGGTATAGAAATTTCTTTCATTCTGGAGTCCAGCACAGCGAAATTATCCTGATGTACATAAAAATCAATTGAAGTTGACAAGTAGATGAATGAACTCATTAGCAAAACTTATTCCTGCAGCTTTTTGCCTTTGATTCTGGCTGACTAACTTGTTTTGCGCATGCTCTCTTTATGGTGATGTGTCAGCACGGGGAAAAGCTGCTGACGTCTGTGGCTGTTTTAGGATTGTCAGTGATGAAACGACACAGAAAAGCTGCCTCTGCTTAAGCAGATAATTTTACTGCAGCTCTTGAGAGGAATGATCAGGGAATTATATATATATTTAAATTTTTGTTGTTTTTTAATGTTTTTTGTTTGAATATATATATATATATATATATATATATATATATATATATATATATATATATATATAATTATTGCAGTGATTTCAGATAGGTCAAGGCTTATATGATGAGCTTCTAACTGTATGCACCTTTGAGTCCAGACCTTGGAGTATATATTTATGGTGCCTCACTGTTAACAAGGGTTAGCTTCAGATTGCGTGATGGAGCTAAAATGTGTCTAGAGAACTCGCAGGCAAAATAGGCCTACATGTATTCCGCCAGAAAACAATAACACTGACAACAAAACAGATCGGAAAAAAACGTTGGGTTTGCAGAAATCTTGCGCAATCTTCAGTGCGAGAGCTAACAAGAGAGAAAGTGATGGAACACTATCACAACAGACTGTGATAATTGACACAATATCACAACAGACTGTGATAATTGACACAATATCACAACAGACAGTGATAATTAGTGTTTTATCAATGCGGTATATATCCAGAGGACACCTGCAGTGATGACACAATATCACAACAGACAGTGATAATTGACACAATATCACAACAGACAGTGATAATTGACACAATATCACAACAGACAGTGATAATTAGTGTTTTATCAATGCGGTATATATCCAGAGGACACCTGCAGTGATGGAACAATATCACAACAGACAGTGATAATTAGTGTTTTATCAATGCGGTATATATCCAGAGGACACCTGCAGTGATGGAACAATATCACAACAGACAGTGATAATTAGTGTTTTATCAATGCGGTATATATCCAGAGGACACCTGCAGTGATGGAACAATATCACAACAGACAGTGATAATTAGTGTTTTATCAATGCGGTATATATCCAGAGGACACCTGCAGTGATGGAACAATATCACAACAGACAGTGATAATTGACACAATATCACAACAGACAGTGATAATTAGTGTTTTATCAATGCGGTATATATCCAGAGGACACCTGCAGTGATGGAACAATATCACAACAGACAGTGATAATTAGTGTTTTATCAATGCGGTATATATCCAGAGGACACCTGCAGTGATGGAACAATATCACAACAGACAGTGATAATTAGTGTTTTATCAATGCGGTATATATCCAGAGGACACCTGCAGTGATGGAACAATATCACAACAGACAGTGATAATTAGTGTTTTATCAATGCGGTATATATCCAGAGAACACCTGCAGTGATGAAATTGTCGTTTGTCAGTATTTAGAATTGTAGTTATCAGTGAGTTCTTTTGTGATTAAACATAGCTATATAGGTCAAGTCTCAAATACTTGTGTGGTGATACTGGATTCTTTTGGTTCATTATAAGTCCAGCACTGTTTTACACCAGCCAATTCAGGGAATCACTTAACCGTTTATTTTTCCTCCACACGGTGTGGGTTATAAAAATATATCGATTATCATGTCGCAGTGAGTATAAAGAATGCGACAGTTATAATTACAAGTTCCTTGGACGTTTTTCCTTCTTTTTAACATGTTTGGAGTTTCACAGCTTATTCGGTCTTTCTAAATCCGTCCTCGCCTATACTAGCTTACTTTGTGCACCAAAATGTTGCTTTTTCAATGGGTTTTGAGAAGATCGCGGAACAGTCTAGATAAAGCGAAGTCACACTATATAGGGAGAAAGGATGAGAGACTTCTATAAACCCATAATAATTCTTCGATTTACGAAAGGGAAGTAAACTTCCCATTGTTGCCTGGCTCTCAGCGCAATAGTGCTTTGTGGTGCGATACGGTGAGGCTAAAGCATTTTACTTACAAGTTTATATCAGTGTTTCCTTACATCATCGTGTTAAATAAATTAATGACAATTATGGCCGCTTGATTTTATTTATTTTTTGAAAAGGAGAATGGGCATTATCGATGGTTTTGTCTCTGACTATGGCCACACCATGGCGGACCTCTGTTCTGGACATGTTTTGTTGTGAAGAGTTTTATTTCACTATCGTTTCGCCCATAAGGAACCGCCCGGTCTCGATGTAACTGCCTGTGAGAGAAACTTCCGGTCACTAGAAGCTATTTTAGTTACTGGTCACGTGATATGTGGGGACCCGCGAAGTAACAACACTGGAACCGAAGATTTTCTGTCTTTTATTAAAAAATAAATTAAATTATATTAAATAAAAAGGACAAAGCAGCCAACTGGTATCGATTAGAACGAGGATCTACCACATTCCTATTTATTTTATTTTTTATACCTTCTATTATCTTCTCTTTGCTATAGATTGCCGCTTCTACGAAACCATTTAATTCTGTGGTCTGGGAGTACCGCGTAAATTCTCCACTTTTTTATTTTCATTCAAAGACCATCTGTGCCCACTCCAGCAATCGAAAGTATCGCAACACTGGGGGGAAAGAAAAGCGAGTGGGTTAATTTCTGTAATAGTAGCGAGACCCCAGAGACTGAGTATCTCCAGAAGAGACCATAGAACCTGAAAAACACCAGCCGAATACAGTTTTGCTATGGATTTTTCGATTCTTTTCCTTCCCTACATATAAAGATCTACAGGGAACGAGGCAGTCATCAGCTCACCACTGGCCAAGTCTGGTAGAGGTGATTGCCAATCTACTACTGTGGGTGTTTGATTCATTGAGAGTTGTGTCCCCTTGTCTCACTGAGTTAACCAGGGCAGCTAGGAGAACTATGGTGGACTGTAAGCCTAATCAGCTGCCAGGTCTTGCTCCATGCTGACGGCAGTCTTAATTCCTTACTTGACTCTCTCTGGCTGGAGATCATTCTATTGATTTACATTACTCATAGAGTGCTATATTGCCCTCTTGTTTAAAATTCTCGCTGTTTTTGCTTTTGTTGTCATTGTTGTTATTGTTGTTGTTGTTGTTGCTGTTGTTGTTATTGTTGTTGTCATTGTTGTTTTTGTTGTTGTTGTTGTTGTTGTTGTTTTTGTTGTTGTTGTTGTTGTTGTTGTTGTTGTTTTTGTTGTTGTTAATATTCTTGTTGTTGATTATTATTATTATCATCATCATCATTTGTTCCGTTTTTAACGACTAGTTTTATATTTGTTTATCTCCTGTTCACCTCTTTTAAAAAGAAGTAGTAGATTTTCATCTTTCATCGATCGGTCTGTTCCTGAAGCAATTAGTAAAAACACTGTTCTGGAACAGCTTCCTCCCATAGTTATACTCTCGTAACAAGGTGGAAAATAGAGGGGGAGGCAGGACTACATATTAACAGCCACAGCTAATTTCAACTACTTCTTTGTCAGGAAAAAACATAAGAATTATGTCTAACCAGAGGAGGAAATCATTTTTACTGTCCAAAGATAATCTGGGAGTCGTCCATTCTGCTTCAAAAATCGTCACTAGAAATGTGTTGATCTATATAGGCCAGATATTAAAAAAAAGAAAAAAGGAAAACAAAAAAAAAGAAAAAACAAGGCAAAATAGGATCTGAGTCTGCGAAAACAGAATAAATCTATGAAAACAGTATTAAATTTAAATTCAGACGGGACTAGACAGAATTTAGACTTTAAAAAAATATTTTGCTTCTCAAAGATAAATAATCTTGAACGAACTGTCATCTATAACTGCTGTAATTATATTTTCTCAACACACTTCAAATATTTATTCTATTATTCTTTTGGCATTCATTGTTCTATTTTGAGGTTTTTCTATTTATAAACTTCTCAAGAAAAGTAAGGTTGGAGAGTGTAATCATACAGCCATTCAACAGACACACAGGCAGACACAGACTGTCAAAGAGAATTGATCACAGCAGACATCATGTGTTTGAATGATGGAGTCGTGGGGTGGAAGAAAGAGTAGCAGACAGAGACAGAGTGAGACACATACAAAGAGAAAAATAATGAGAGATAGATAAATGTACAGATGTAAAATAAATGCTTGTGTATATAATCATATTTATAGATGTATAGAGAGATAGATAAATATATGGATAGAGGATAGATGACAAATAGATTGATTGGTTATTTGATTTATTGTTTTATTGATTGGAAATAGAAATGTAGAAATGTCATATAGAAAGAGGCAGTAAGGAAGTGTGTGTGTGTGTGTGTGTTGTGGTTGGGGGGAGGGGGGAGGAGGGAAGGAGCAATAAGGGTTGGAGAGGTATGAAGATATTGTAAATAACATGAGATGTCAAACAGTTATTGACCGACTCAAACAAATATTGGGACCCATCCATGGCTCCAGATAGAAACTACAGATTCCTTGATTAAGGCGACTTTATTACAACCCTGGAACAACATGGCTGCCACTGAACACAGCGGTGATCTTCAACTCCTAGAGGGCAAAAATCCTCTTCACACGAAAAACACCGAAAAAGGAAATGTCTTTTTTCCCTGCCTGTTATGATTGTATTGTATCGTCCCATGTACAGCCCGACTAATGTCATATTTATGAATCGGTCAAAAAAAAAGCTTTTGGAAAGCTATTAGCTGTTAGTGAGCGCCCCCTCAGCTAGCTGAGCCCTAATCAATCGACCCGTGTATCGATATATCGACGTGGACTACCCCCACTGGCTGCCCCCACTCACAGCCCGTGCCAGCAGCGACGCAAAATCCGGAATCGGAAAAAAAGATTGCAAAATCGGTTACGTCACATAAAAATTGATGGAAAATAAATCACGGCGGTTTTATGTGCTTTTTATAATTCTTTTTTTTTATCATTTCTTGCAGCTTCGACGGTGAATAGAGATAGTCATTAGCTAAACGATTCTATCTTTTGGTCGTGTAACAAAAGAATATTGTGCAGTATAGAGGCAAAGCAGGTTAGGTGATTAAATCATGCTTTTCCAGCACAGTTGACAAAGTAGAGACTGCAATTACCTTATTATTGGTGTGATTCTTATTGGTCTTTTTTATTTTTATTATATTTATTGCCATTCATTCGTATGTTGTTGATTTGGGGTTTTTCTCTAAGTGTTCGTGTGTGTGGTCGTTTTTGTTCTTTGTTTTTTTTTTCTTCTGAATTTCGATGAATTTGTTACTCTAAATCTGAAGATAAAGTTTATCTTCGTGTGGTTTTCATTTCTGTGTATACTGTTGTCTCGTTTACTTGTAGGTCTTTTTTTTTAGAGCGAAAGAGATTGAGTGAAAGAGAGAGAGAGAGAGAGAGAGAGAGAGAGAGAGAGAGAGAGAGAGAGAGAGAGAGAGAGAGAGAGAGAGAGAGAGAGAGAGAGACTCAAGCAGCCCCGGCATCGATCAGCTTTGTGGTCTAGTGGCGGGGGTGGAAGGGAGGAGAGATAGCCTTAACATTCCTCTCTCTCTCTCTCTCTCTCTCTCTCTCTCTCTCTCTCTCTCTCTCTCTCTCTCTCTCTCTCTCTCTCTCTCTCTCTCTCTCTCTCTCTCTCTCTCACTCTCTCTCTCTCTCTCTCTCTCTCTCTCTCTCTCTCTCTCTCTCTCTCTCTCTCTCTCTCTCTCTCTCTCTCTCTCTCTCTCTCTCTCTCTCTCTCTCTCTCTCTCTCTCTCTCTCTCTTCACCCTCCATTTCTATGAGCCAACTCAGTCTTAACGAAACAAACAAACTAATTATTAGCTCGACAAAAGCTCTTTATGCTATGAAACTGTATTTACTCGCCTGCTCTACTAATACAGGTTACTGCTCTACTAATACAGGTTAAAAGATATTTACCTCTCAGTTCTCTGTACATTAAATTGGCCATTTCTATTTTTGATCGAAGCCTATTGTCTTTTGTAGCTATACACTTTATTGGCAGATGCCATCCTGTTTTATGAGTATAGTTTCACATTTTAAGATTTTCGAGTGCGCCTCTGAACGATCTTTCTATTTTTTTTTAAACTCAAACTTAAAAACATTCTGGACGTTTGCAAAGTGTTTCTTAAATCAAGTAGGAGGACAACATGGTCCCGGTTGAGGAGGTAACGGTTTTAGAGCTTTACAAGAGTTGTTAGTTCTTTTCGTCTCTGGAATCAGCAAATCTTATATCTCTAAATCATTTCGTCTCTGGAATCAGCAAATCTTATATCTCTAAATCATTTCGTCTCTGGAATCAGCAAATCTTATATCTCTAAATCATTTCGTCTCTGGAATCAGCAAATCTTATATCTCTAAATCATTTCGTCTCTGGAATCAGCAAATCTTATATCTCTAAATCATTTCGTCTCTGGAATCAGCAAATCTTATATCTCTAAATCATTTCGTCTCTGGAATCAGCAAATCTTATATCTCTAAATCATTTCGTCTCTGGAATCAGCAAATCTTATATCTCTAAATCATTTCGTCTCTGGAATCAGCAAATCTTATATCTCTTAATCATTTCGTCTCTGGAATCAGCAAATCTTATATCTCTAAATCATTTTGTCTCTGGAATCAGCAAATCTTATATCTCTAAATCATTTCGTCTCCTGTCTTCCCACTAGACCAAGAGACGCGCTGGAGCCGACGTTGCGTGAAGGTCTGAAGAAAATGTGTTACTTCTACCAAAAATGTCTTGAGCTCTCTCCACCAGATAATTCAATATGTGATGGATTCAAAAGGTCCTAAGTACCGGATGTTCTTCAAAGAAGGAAGGTGAAAACTTGACTCTGACTCGATCAACCACACGAACAAACAAGAAAAAAATCAAGCGTCAGCACGCCAGTACATGAAGTGTGTCAGCTGATATCACGTGAAGTATAATTATTGAGAGATGCTTCCAAGTGGTACAAACGGCGCGTCTTAAGCTCTAAATTTTATCCATTTGGAAGTTTCGAGATAATCGTTACAAATTCTGAGGTAAAGAAGTGAAAAACTTTAGATCTAGAGAGAACCTAGAAAAAAGCGCCACAAGAAACATTCCTCTCTTCAAAACTGCGTTCTGAGAACAAAATGCTCCAAGTCCTTGAAAAATGACGTAAGCGGCCGTGTGTCAAGTAACCAGCCCGAGCCAGCAGAATGCTCGGCCAGTACTGTGTGCTGGGAGGATGCCTGGCCGAGATCGTCTTCTTCCTGTACAAGACAGGGGAGGCCATGCTGGACGCTGCCGTCAGACCTTACATCATACGGTAAGACATGGGCCGAGACGCCAGCTCTCGAGGTCTCCGCCATATTGATTATAGTTTTACCTACGGCTAACTTTTTGATGCTGTATCTAAAGGGTACTGGGGTGAGAATTTTTCTTAATATTTATTTTTTACTGTTCGATTTAAAGTATGGATCAGTGATAAATAAGAATAAAAATAAAAGTTATAAAGATAAATAATTCACGTAACTTTGGTGCTTTTTCTTTTTCTGCCAATTTCTTATATTGAATGTACTACTGAAAGACATTAACAGTATTTCTCTCTCTCTCTCTCTCTCTCTCTCTCTCTCTCTCTCTCTCTCTCTCTCTCTCTCTCTCTCTCTCTCTCTCTCTCTCTCTCTCTCTCTCTCTCTCTCTCTCTCGCTCGCTCTCTTCTGTTTGATGTTATTTCAACTTACTGATGATAGAGTTCTAGTCTTAATGTGCAATATTTGAAACTAATACTGCCATCCCCAGAGCCGTGTGCGAAGATCTAACTAGAGATGTGGTCATCATCGACGGCCACTGGGCAGCCAGACAGAAGGTTGTGGATAACATCACCATGGAAACAATGGAGCCGTGTTTCTATTTGAAAGAACTGCCCGACCTAGAGAGCGACGTTCAAGAGAGGTCAGCCATGTTTGTTGTTAGTTGTTTTTGTTGTTGTGGTTGGTGGTGGTGGTGGTGGTGGTGTTTTTTTTTTTTTTTTTGTTGTTTTCCTTTTTTAACGTAAATCATCATCACCTTTTGATTGTAACAAAACTATTCGTATAAAAAGTCCTTGTCTGACTTATGTTTCTTCTGTGGCGTTGGCAGCCGAAAAGACTCGGCAATAAAAAATATTTGAGTCTCACACCTCTGACCAACTCAAATGAAAAAACAAAGAATAAACTGAATCATAATGATTTCGCGCGAGAAATGCCATACCTAATGGAATATATCATATCAAATAATAAGATAGACAGGTGGTTTAAGATACCAAATAAAAGAACGTTCACAAATCGACAGGGAAACAGAGAAATAGACGGATAGAGTGGTAAAGAGATGGTTCAGTAGATAGCCTGGAGACACACATCAAGACAGAGGTAGCCCTGCAGTGAGTCATGGCAAAAACGGAAAAAACAAATAGAAGAGTAACATAATCAACATGGCAACGGGT
>JAWDGP010003866.1:417500-432500 GCA_033675545.1 Elysia crispata | reverse complement strand
GCCTACTCAGTCGATTCCCAGAAGGTTCAAACCCCATCTCCTCGATAGACGAGCCTTGAGGTTCAACTCACTTGCTTAGCGATGTGCTGATGCGGAGACTTCTGCCGTGATTTAATGGTTGATAGAATGATTGCTCGATTAACTGATTGACTACTTGGTTGATTTGTTGAATGGTTATGGGTTTTTGGTACGGTTGACAATCTACTTATTTAAGTATTTATACATCGTCTGTCAATTGCTATATAGATTGATCCATTGATTGTGAGAATGGTCAATTGTTCGATAAATTGATAGAGATTTCAGTTGGAAAGCTGTAAAATAGATTGAAATGACATTGCAAAAACATAAAATTTAACCAAAACAACAAAGACGAATAAAAAATCAATCATTGAAAAAAATAAAACGATTATATATTTTCTTTGATCTATCTAGCACTACGATCCAATGGAACTTTAAACCAGAATTATCAAGAAACATACCTACACTATATCCTACCTCTCTCTCCATCAGTTTCCACGGGATGATGGAGTCGGTACGAGTATTGTCCAAGTCTAGAGCCGGGGGGAGAAGAACCCTAGTACTGGTGGCCTTCCTCGCCATGTTCTTAAACCAAACTTGCAAGGTCGGGGAGCAGGACGTCACCGTGCTGTTTGTACAGGTATGGTATAAGTGGTAGCGGTAGTGGTAGCAAAGGAGGAGCAGAAGAAGCAGCAGCAGGAGCAGCAGCAGCAGCAGTAGTAGTAGTAGTAGTAGTAGTAGTAGTAGTAGTAGTAGTAGTAGTAGTAGTAGTAGTAGTAGTAGTAGTAGTAGTAGTAGTAGTAGTAGTAGTAGTATAGTAGTGATAGTGGTGTGGTGGCGGCAGCGGCAGCAGCATTAGTAGCAAAAGCTGGGCATTTGCTGTTGTTCTCTTTTTCCAATGTACGTATCAATTTGGTATGTTTTGTCTACTTAACTTTCCCAGAAACCCCCTCTGTCATGGCACGCGTCCAGCTACGGCTATCTGCTGTCAGTGGACTACGCCACCATGGGACTCTGTCTGCTCTTCTTCCTGCCCGTCCTGTCCACCTTCGGCCACATGAGTGACATCAGCATCGTCCTGATAGGCTTAGGTTGCAAACTGATCAGGTGAGTTAATAAAGAAAGGTCAGCGTTGCTGACTCTCTCACTACTTGTTCAGAAGTACGACTCGATGACCATTGCGTCCGGTATATCTGAGAAAAATTGACTACTTTTGTTGAGGACTACGATTTCTCAGTATCCTTGTATGGAGACGGTGACTTCCCCTCAGGCCAAGGATATTTGGTTAGATGGGATCCTACCTGGTCATTAGATGATCCAACATTGGATCGAACCAGAAATCCCTATTGTGAACCCAACGTTCTACCCACTGAACGATCTAACAATGACGGGGGCGCTACAGCGTGGTTTGGGAAGGAGTATTGCAGAAAAGTTTGATAAATGGAAAATTTATTATCGTTTTATCAATATTTGATCCAGTAGCAACCACGTACACAAGAGCTATATGTTTTCCTTTTCTCCTATCACCACTCCTCCACAGGACATACACGGATGTCTTTAAATCTACACTTTCACTGTAAATTCAATCAAGGAAATCTGCGGAATAATTCTAAATCTGATTCTTCAAGTGTTTCTCTCTCTCACTCACTCACTCTCTCTCTCTCTCTCCCTCCTCCCAGGACACTGTGGGCCGGATTCTGTGTAGAAACCTGGATGGTGTTTGTCTCTGTGGTCATCGGCGCCATGGCGGGCATCATCACCTCAGCATTAAGGTAGGGTCTCCCCCAGTCTCAGCGCTACTGTGGCGACACAGCTTTACGAGTAAACCACAGAGCACGGTATGCTTTCCCCGAATTAAAATGCGTAAATTTGTTTCGTCTTTGAAATGGATACTTGATCTCGGTGAAGATGGCCATACTCTGTCAGTATTGATGTGGATAAGTGCTCTCGGTACTGTCTAGGGATTGCAGTGATAAACTTTCCTCTAACTATTGACGTGGGTATTATTTCCCATTTTTTGGATGGATATATTTTCTCACAACAGAGGACGATACACCCTCTTATCCCTTAACACACACGTATATTTTCAACAAAGGGGGGGGGGGGGTACATTTTTCACCTATACGGGATTACACATTCTCACAACAGAATAGCGTATGCTTTTTCTGCATGAGGTGTTTATACTATCAGAATTAATGCGTGTGTATGTATTTTTTTTATATTTGTAGGCGTAGAAATTACACTTTTAATATTTGAAATGGCCACATTTTTTTCTATTGGGTGAAAAATGGTTTACAGAGTCCGAGGGACTCACTTTCTCTGTTTTAGGAAACATGATTAGAAAGAGCTGCCGGAGAGCGCTTGGAGAAGTTCAGTGGGAAAGTGTTTGATAAAATCGTCAGAAATTCCTCTATCCATTGTGTGTGTGCTGTTTTGCTCTAATCTGTTTTTCTCCCCTTTGCTCTGCTCGCAGGTCTATTCTGAGCAAGTCTGTCTCGGACGATGAGACCGGAAAAGTTTTTGCCCTGGCTTCCAGCACCGAGACTGCAGCTAAGCTGATTGGTTCTGTTGTGTTTGTCAACATCTACTCCGCCACACTGCACCTATGGCCCGGGCTAGCCTACATGTGCTGCGCTCTGGTCTACCTCACCCTTATTGTCATCATGGTATGTTGAGACAACTCTGTTCTACCTGCTCCGAAAGTTAAATCCAACACCGTTTTTCCCCACAGACGTAGTGATGAAGTAAAAGTTCAGTTTAGTTTAAGGCAAAAATTTAAAAAGCTTTTTATATACCACTGTGTCATGTACTTGAAATTTTACATAAGAGTCAGGCACTGTGCTTACTAAAAATTCAAGAAATTCAATATTTCTGTTCTTCTCTCATCCTGTGTATGACTCTACACTGTTTTCTGAAAAACCAACCATTATCAATCTCCGAATTCTCTCTATTCCATCCTAGGTCTGGCTTTACAAAGAGGTCCAGCTGATGTCCAGACACGGAATGACCCACGGCTTGTCCAGAGTGGCCGGCTACTGGTCTTTATCTCCAAGAAAAACCACCAGTGTCGTGGGCAATGCAGGAGCATGTACTCCAACCACCTCCAGCAGGAGTGCAGGGGGAAGAGGAGGAGGAAGTGGTGGGAACAACAATCAGGGAGAAGGAGGAGCAGGAAAATGGAGCAAGCTCACTACTCTTCCAACCATTCGCGAACCGGAAGTGGATACAAGCCCCAATGAGAAGGAAGACGAGTCACTTCTGCCACTGAGCGCAAGTGCCACAAGTCTGTCGGGTATCCCCGCTGCCTCTTCACCCTGAGCTATGTTGTGTTCGCTCCAGTAACTCTCTTAGACAAGAAGATAAGAATAGTTAGCTAATTTTGTAAAAAATCAAATCTATTTATAGATCCTTTTAAACGTCTATTATGATGTAGATTTTAATACAAACTCAGCTACGAATTCCTGCAATACAGTGAATCTTTAGAAATTTTTCTTGGAATTCTTAACCTTCTATCAAGCGTTTTGAAAACGGTCTTAACCATTAATATATTTGCAATGTTTAGACTGAGCTGTTTTCCCGTATTTGCCAAGGACAGTAGCTGTTCCTTCTCCACATCTACCTTTTTGCGAAATCAATCAAAAATTATATCTAGAAAAACACATGTGCTCGGACGGAGGGTGCAATCACCTGCGTCATCGTTATAATAAAAAACATTCAGCATGTCTAGATGGACATGCTACAACTTTGTAACATTTTGAATAATATACTACAAGGAAATTATTCACTTTCAGAGCTCAAAACAAAACACAATTTTGAGGAAATTGTGCTTCGTTTTTTTTTTTTTAATACAATTTGGAGAAATTGTGCTTTGTTTATTTTTAAACAAAAATACTGCTGTAGAAATCTAAAAAAATAACGAGCCTTTAGGGTCCATGATTCGCAGATATTAATCAGGTTGGACCTCAATTTTTTTTTTGTAAATAAATAGATCTTTTTGTTACTAAATAGATCTTTCAAAACTAATTGAAGAGTCGGCAAAGAAAAAATCTTGTTCTCATGGAAGCCCGGAAGGAAGAAGCAATAAAAGTGAAATATTTCAACTGTTGAAATAGTTTGCTTTGTTACGTGATTTATTTATATGTCTTTTTTACTTTTACTATATATATATATATATATATATATATATATATATATATATATTGGATAAGCCTTTAACCTTTTTTTTTTCTTTCTTTCATGCTCTTTCTCTCTTGCACACACTCTCTTTTTCTCTGTCTTTCTCTTCCTCTCCTCTCTTTCTTTCTCTCGATTTTCTTCCTGATCGATTTTCGGCTCTCTCCTCTCTCTCTCTCTCTCTCTCTCTCTCTCTCTCTCTCTCTCTCTCTCTCTCTCTCTCTCTCTCTCTCTCTCTCTCTCTCTCTCTATCTCTCTCTCCCTCCCTCCCTCCCTCGGATTCCAGTAGTTACGCCCACACACCATGTCACAACCTGTTCCAGATAGCCAAGTCAGTCGTACTGGACTCCACACTGTGCAAACACCGTCTCCAGATGCTCGGTCTCTACATCCATTACACGGCTCAGCACAACGTGATCGTGGTCTGTGCGTCTCTGTCCTGGTCAAACATCGGACTCTTTAGTCCTCTTGAATTGGCTCAACGATTTCTTGATGCACTGTCACTCTCTTTTATCTATACACCTATATCTATACCTATATATGAGAATCCACAATCTTAAGTACTTATTTTCAGAAAAAATATTACATTTCAACCCGTGTTTCTTTAGGTCGAGAAGATGAGTCGATTTATGTAAACTTATTCAATGTACATGAGAAAATCCTCTTCTGGCTAAAAAGATACAAAACTAAACTGCAGAGGTGAAATGAGTAAGATGCGTGAACTCATTTTTTTTTTTTACTTTGAATTCGAGAAGATAAAAAAGTTCTTTGAATTCCTAGAAAATTGTTTCGTACTTAGATGGAGCCATTTATGCCTGTCTCACATCAAGGCAATTAACGTAAGGGCGTCATTTACAAAGCCCGAAAACCACAAACACGTTAAACAGGCTATCTCTTCAGCCAAACTAGATATGAATTAACGAAAACCACAAACACGTTAAACAGGCTATCTCTTCAGCCAAACTAAATATGAATGAACGAAAACCACAAACACGTTAAACAGGCTATCTCTTCAGCTAAACTATGAATTAACGAAAACCACAAACACGTTAAACAGGATATCTCTTCAGCCAAACTAGATATGAATGAACGAAAACCACAAACACGTTAAACAGGCTATCTCTTTAGTCATACTAAATATGAATGAACGAAAACCACAAACACGTTAAACAGGCTATCTCTTTGGCCAAACTAGATATGAATTAACGAAAACCACAAACACGTTAAACAGGCTATCTCTTTGGCCAAACTAGATATGAATTAACGAAAACCAAAAACACGTTAAACAGGTTATCTCTTTAGTCATACTAAATATGAATGAACGAAAACCACAAACACGTTAAACAGGTTATCTCTTTAGCCAAACTAGATATGAATTAACGAAAACCAAAAACACGTTAAACAGGCTATGTCTTTGGCCAAACTAGATATGAATGAACGAAAACCAAAAACACGTTAAACAGGCTATGTCTTTGGCCAAACTAGATATGAATTAACGAAAACCAAAAACACGTTAAACAGGCTATGTCTTTGGCCAAACTAGATATGAATGAACGAAAACCAAAAACACGTTAAACAGGCTATGTCTTTGGCCAAACTAGATATGAATTAACGAAAACCAAAAACACGTTAAACAGGCTATCTCTTTAGCCAAACTAGATATGAATTAACGAAAACCAAAAACACGTTAAACAGGTTATCTCTTTAGCCAAACTAGATATGAATTAACGAAAACCACATACACGTTAAACAGGCTATCTCTTTAGCCAAACTAGATATGAATTAACGAAAACACCACAAACACGTTAAACAGGCTATCTCTTTAGCCAAACTAGATATGAATTAACGAAGAGACCAGCAGATGTATAACTAAATAATGTAAATCCTGGTTTGAGCACTGAGCACACTTCTGTTTTGGTGCACATCCTACCGACCTGTCTCAGGCTATCAATCATTGAGTAATGGACGGATCCTGTCACAGATACCAGATCCATCACACTCGCCTAGCATAGCCTCGTCACACTCTGTGCGAAACAGAAAAAAGATAATAGAATATCCGACCAAATTGGGCAAAACTATATGCCCAGCTCCTGTTTGCTTTTCGTTAATTAAGATCTGCAGTGATGAGGGGGTGATGCTTCTTTAGGTGGAACCTCCTGGTCCAGTTGGATGGTTGAGGATCGGTTGACCCTTCATTATCCGGACCAATCACCATCACCATCTCTGCTGTCCGACTGTTCAAGCATACATAAAAGTTCAACATGTAAGTGGCACCGTGAAATTGTCAGTCTCATCTGGATTTGTCATTAGAATAATGGAGTTAACACAATAAATCTAGATGTCACGTGCAGATGAGTTTGAACCATCTTCTCCCTATCTCCACAGAGCTTGAGAAAATCTGTGATGGGTACCCATCAAGTCAAAAAGCGTAAAACACGAAATCTTATCTTATTTTTGGCTTTCTGGACAAAATTTCATTAAAAAATTAACTTATTTCTTTACTTCATCAAGTTTTTTGTGCCAATGTAATACGCGGCTTTGCGATGATGGAGCATCTTTTTTCTTTTCTTTTTCGGACTCCTAACCTCCATGCAAATTATCGATCTATCTGTCTGTCTGTATGTCTGTCTGTTTGCCTGTCTGTCTGTCTGTCTGTGTGTCTGTCCGTCTGTCTGTCTCTCTCTCTCTCTCTCTCTCTCTCTCTCTCTCTCTCTCTCTTTCTCTTCTATCTCTATCTCTCTCTCTATCTCTCTCTCTCTCTCTCTCTTTCTCTTCTATCTCTCTCTCTCTCTCTCTCTTTCTCTTCTATCTCTCTCTCCCCTTTCTTTTTCTCCGTCTTTTATCACTATCTCTCTTTCAATCTCTCGGTTCTCCTTATTTCCTTCCAGTCTCCTATTTCTGTTTCCACTTAACCTTTAGCGTCTCAACTTGAGAATGTTTTGAATAAAGGGAGCTCTCCATTGCTCCCAATTGACATGTCTCGCGATAGGTTCTTGAAAGGACAGGAAAGCGTCGTTAATTGCCTCTTCCTGGGCTCCCATTCGGCTCACCCAAGCATTAAACTAAAGACGTGGAGGAGGAAGAGAAGGGAGAAGATAGAGAAATCTCCCGGAGAAGAGGTCTGGAAGTCGAGAGCAGAGCATGTCGAGCAGTTTTCGTGGTTCTCTCGCGAAAAGAAGATTTTTCTCTCTCTCCGTATGTGTGTCTGTAGGTTTCTCTCTCTCTCTATCTGTCCCTTTCTGTCTCTCACTTTTTGTCTTTGTCTATCTGTCATCTGTCTCTCTCTCTCTCTGTTAGTCTGTCGGTCTGTCTCTCTCTGTATCTCTCTCAGTCACTCTCTCTCACTCTCTCTCCCTCTCTATCTCTTTCTCTCTCGCTCTCTCTCTCTCTCTTGCCATATCTCTATTTAATTGTTTATCTATCTATCTAGCAATCTAGCTGGTCATACAGTTATCTATATCTCCTCTGCTTAGATCTGTTTTGCTGATTTTTCACCCATCATGTTTTCGCCTACAAATAAAAACTCTGTCGATTTAAGAACTTGTTGTGTGATGAGAGAATTGAAGGATGTCCTCTGGGATCGGACATTTTTTGATTAACAGCAGACAGAAACTCACCCTGACAGTCACTTTACTAAAGATATAATCTCATCCGCTATTATTGTAATCAATGAAACGTGAGCCAAACACAAGAGACGTGTTGTGAACATCTGTCAACTCTTTATCTAGAATTATATCAATCACCCCAGTAAACATACTTGTACATCCTAGCCCTCACCCCCCACCCCACCCCATCCCCCCTAGCGCAAGGCAGGGTTGCAAAGGTGAGGTCCTAACTCACTCAAATTTCTTACATCTAGAAAGTTAAAAATCCCTGGAGATACCAAGATGGTAGCAGAGATACATCCAAATCATCTAGAATCCACTATGGTCTGGCAGCTAGGGATTCTGATAGCGGTGTTAGAGGTCACGGTTCCATTCCCCCATCTTTCATGAATAAGTGAGAAACTTTCGCACCTGAACTAGCCGTGCATTTTCTTTCTTTTCTTTTTTTAATTTAGTTCAAAATGCAATTTCGTTGGAAGTGCATTTTTATCAAACTGCATAGAGAAGATAAAAAATAAAAAGATTTTTAAAGTTAAACTGTCTATCCAAATATATTTTTTTTCCTCTCCCGAAGTTATAATTGTAAGCGTTGAATATTGAAGAGTTTTCAAGCGTCGCTTCCGGTAATGTCGTCTGCCAGCTTGCGCTTCAAGATGGCGTGTGTTTGACGTCGGATGACCTCTCGAGTTTTCTCGGGCTTGACGTGGGTGAGGGAAAAGGGAAAGAGGTTCAACGCATAGGAATGGAGTGGAGGTAGATTTAAGGATAGGGGGAGGAGGGTGGATAACAAGAGGAATGGGTAAGATGCACAGTCAAAAGAAAGAAAAAGAGATAGAGAAGAGAGAGGGAGAAGAGGAGACTCATATGATAAATACACAAAATCAGAGGCACAGAAATTAAGACTATTGGGAAAAAAAGGGGGGGAGGGGGGAGAAGAGAGAGAGAGAGAGAGAGAGAGAGAGAGAGAGAGAGAGAGAGAGAGAGAGAGAGAGATGGACAAGCAGTCAAAATCACATGCAGACATACTCAATGCAGAAGATACGAGTAAGATAGACGGTTCGGAGTAAAGAATGAAAGCGACGAGGCAAATCAGAAACGGGCCTAAATGAAAGATAAAATAGCAAGGGAGAAGTCAGGAGGCGGGGGTGATGGAATGCTAAAGAAATTTCAGACTCGATTGGAAAGTGATGATTTTGTGATTTAGGAGGGCAAACTGGCACAAAGCTGAATCTATCACTCGGGAGGTGCCGGTATGCCAGATTTTGGTGTGGGAGTGCGCATGCCTATTGGGTTTGTTTAGAATGGGATAGGGCAGGGGAGGTTACTCAGCCTGGCTGAGCTAGTGAAGCCGCTCTCTGGTAGCGAAGGAAATAATTATGTACTCTGAAAAGTAGAATAAATTATCCTCACTGGAAAGTGGCAAGTTTGTGCGAAAAAACAACAAAACAACAGTTATTTTAGCTCAAGTTAGTAAGAAGGCACCCTTCTGCTAGTGTATTTATCTGATGGATTTTCTTTTGTAACGAAAAAAATTTTCTTCAGATTTATTTTGATCGCCTGTGAATTTTTTTTCTGAGTAGAAAATTTGTGGGGGGAAAAGGGGGGGGTGTCTTTTTTTTTAGTTGCACATTGATCTAGTGTTGTTGGCTATGCATTTATCTCCTGCGGAATATTCCCTCAACCAGTATTTTGATTCATGTATCTTGCATTAATGGCGATCTGCTGAGGACTATTTAATGCCATGGCGGGTGTTGTTTCTACCATACTGCTTTCCCTAGATCTTCAAACCAAATATTTGACTTATGTGTGAGATGGCATCACTTAAGTTTGGGACATCGCAATGACGAGAGCTGTTCCAAAAGAGACAAGAAAATGCAAATGATTTCAGAAGAGCTAAAAATTACTGCAATCTTTAAAAAATTAAATCACTACCATTTATAGACCCGCAGTTTCATCGCCTAGCTGAACACAAAACACATCACTCAAGCAGACAATTTGCGAGATGGCTGCCTCCATTGATAAATGGTCAAAGAAATTCTACCGTGGCTTCTAACTAAATGATTTAGGTAGAACTTTTTACATCAACGCACTTTTGGGGCGTCCCTTAACCCCTTGTACAAGCTAAAAATATATTTTAAGGTAGAAATCAGTAACAAATCAAATGTTTATTCAAATTAAAAACAAAACAGATCATAAATAGGCTAAGGTTTTATTTAGAAAAAAAATCATGTAAATGAAAATCATCTACTCACACACATGCATTTTCAAGTTCATTATTATACATCATCATTTAATATTTTTAATCTGTGTATGTTCTATGGTTATTTTAAATCTTTTATATGTCATCATTTTCTTTCTCTTTTCATAAAACCAATACAGGATATTTTAAAATTTCTAGTGTAAGTTGATGTGAAATAGATAAATCTTCACAGTCTAAAACTGTCACACTTTATAACAATTGCCGCATTATGGTCGTTTTTATAACTTTTTTATTTGTTCGTTTTTATAACTTTTTTATCTGTTTTTTTTTAAATGAAAACTATCACGACTGAGTATGTTATATTGTCTTTTTTCAACACTGCAGTCCTGCTCAATTTTAACTTCCAAACAATGAATGAGATCTAACTCGACATCCAAAACCGAAATGGAACCGCGATAACTGGCGACTTCTTTGTTCATTGAACCGATCGATCGTCACCATGACAAAGCGGAGAAAAAATGGTTGAGAACCATTAGTTCTAAAATTAGATATAACAGCTTTGAGTACAGCAGAAATGCGATATCTAAAAACGAGATAGTTCATAATATACATGTGACTCTCTTGTACAGGCAGCCCCACATAACAGCAGAAACCCGAGATCTAAAAACGAGATAGTTTATAATATACATGTGACTTTCTTGCTTAGGTGGCAACACATAACAGCAGAAACGCGAGATCTAAAAACGAGATAGTTCATGATATACATGTGACACTCTTGTATTGGCAGCCCCACATAACAGCAGAAACCCGAGATCTTGTGTAGGCAGCCCCACATAACAGCAAAAACGCGAGATCTTACACGAGATAGTTTATAACATACATGTGTCTTTCTTGTATAGGCAGCCCCACATAACAGCAGAATCGCGAGATCTTACACAAAACATTTTATAATATACATGTGACTCTCTTGGTTAGGCAGCCCCACATACGCCGCTCGTGACCACACCAGAAAAGTTTGACCACTACTCGAGACCAGACCAGAAAAGTTTGACCACTACTCGAGACCAGACCAGAAAAGTGTGACCACTAGTCGAGACCAGACCAGAAAAGTTTGACACCACTGGAGACCAGACCAGAAAAGTTTGACCACTACTCGAGACCAGACCAGAAAAGTTTGACCACTACTCGAGACCAGACCAGAAAAGTTTGACCACTACTCGAGACCAGACCAGAAAAGTTTGTCCACTGCTACGCAGGAGAATTGGATTCTTTGCTTCTTGACAAGTATGGCCATCAGCGTGATAGGTACTGTGGAGCCAGTCTCCCTCAGAGTGTTCAAGCGAGCCTGGTAAACGTTTGTCCAGAACCTTCACACGCCGCTCGTCTTGTAGCACACAGCACAGTCTCCCTCAGAGTGTTCAAGCGAGCCTGGTAAACGTTTGTCCAGAACCTTCACACGCCGCTCGTCTTGCAGCACACAGCACAGTCTCCCTCAGAGTGTTCAAGCGAGCCTGGTAAACGTTTGTCCAGAACCTTCACACGCCGCTCGTCTTGTAGCACACACAGCACAGTCTCCCTCAGAGTGTTCAAGCGAGCCTGGTAAACGTTTGTCCAGAACCTTCACACGCCGCTCGTCTTGTAGCACACACAGCACAGTCTCCCTCTGAGTATTAAAGCGAGCCTGGTAAATGCATTGTTTTCAGTATATTTAGAGAATGCCCTGAAAGAAGTAAGAACCATCTTGCCACGACCGACCAATGAACTGGAAAAGACTCTACCTACAGAGATTGCATACGCTGACGACGTAGATTTTGTTGGTCTGAACTTCTTCGATACGGAAGAAGTACAAAACACCTTACATAAATACAATCTACTGGTCAATGTAGATAAGACAGAGTTTACAACGTTGTCAAGAGCTGGAACAGAGTATAAAAATACAAAAAAAGTTGGAACTCTCATAGGCGACGAAGAAGACGTCGAGAGGAGGAAACGACTATCCAATGCAGCACTGACAAAGCTTCTAAATGTCTGGATCAAAGGAGATAAGATTAAAAGAAAGACCAAGCTGAAATTATACAGGTCGCTCGTAAAATCAATACTTGTCTACAACTGCGGCACCTGGGCACTGACAAAATCTGAAGAAGAAAAATTAAATGCATTCCATCGTAAACAGCTGAGGAAAGTTCTCAACATCAAATAACCCGTTAAAATCACAAATTCATCTCTTTACAACAAGTGCGAGGAACACCCTCTTTCTATTTATATACTTGAGAACAGGTGGCGCCTTTTCGGGCACATACTTAGAAGAAATATTGAAATACCTGCTAATAAATCAATGAACAGCTATTTCGCCACACACGGGAAAAAGTTTCGGGGACGCCCTTTAACAACACTACCAGTCGTCCTCAACAAAGACCTATCAAGACTACAAGAAAACACATTACAACTCACAACTAGGGAAGACCTCGAACACCTAAGATGCATCGCCCAGAACAGACAGCAATGGAGAGAACTGTCGACGAGAATCCGAAAAGCTGCCGAAGCGCCCCCGTCGGACGACTGAGACGCGGAAGGCCCTAAATGAAAAATGAATGGTAAATGTTTGTCCAGAACCTTCACACGCCGCTTGTCTTGTAGCACACACAGCACAGTCTCCCTCAGAGTGTTCAAGCGAGCCTGGTAAACGTTTGCCCAGAACCTTCACACGCCGCTCGTCTTGCAGCACACAGCACAGTCTCCCTCAGAGTGTTCAAGCGAGCCTGGTAAACGTTTTCCCAGAATCTTCACACGCCGCTCGTCTTTCAGCACACAGCACAGTTTCCCTCTGAGCGTTCAAGCGAGCCTGGTAAACGTTTGTCCAGAACCTTCACACGCCGCTCGTCTTTCAGCACACAGCACAGTCTCCCTCAGAGTGTTCAAGCGAGCCTGGTAAACGTTTGTCCAGAACCTTCACACGCCGCTCGTCATGCAGCACATACAGCACAGGGTGGGGATGTTGCTCCAAGCTCACACGGTTGTCTCACGCCAGAAGTGTCTAACCCCTGCCTGCGAGTTTATAGCCATGCTGGACGTCAAGGCTACATTACGCATGTCCTCGTCTTCCCCAGCGTCGCTGCAAAATTGGTAATAGTAAACAAAAGTCGGCAATTTTTGCATGCGCCAATGTGGAAGTAGTTCAAGAACAGGTTTGATACGATTTCAGAGAATTCAGAAAAACACCTGACTATTTACACGGATACATGAGAATCAGAAATGGTTTTCGAAAAGATAAGAGTCGCCAAATTCGGAAACATCATTAACGTCTAAAAAATGTTACTTAGATCTTCCAGTCAATCTAGTGAAGCCAGAAACCGCCCTGATATTTTGAAAGTTGTTAGCGATTGAATAAGTATAAACGTTAGGGACCCGAAACTGTCATTATTAAATTTTAATATAACAAGCAAAGGTTCTGTCAAGGCCAAGATTCACTTTCATCATATCGGAGCCTTTTTCTAGCTTCATTAGATTGGCTGGAAGATTGAAGTGAGTTTTCTTGGATGTTAGTGACGTTTCCAACTTTCATCATATCGGAGCCTTTTTCTAGCTTCATTAGATTGGATGGAAGATTGATGTCAGTTTTCTTAGATGTTAGTGACGTTTTCTTAGATGTTAGTGACGTTTTCTGAGATGTTAGTGACGTTAAGTGAGTTTTCTGAGATGTTAGTGACGTTTTCTGAGATGTTAGTGACGTTAAGTGAGTTTTCTGAGATGTTAGTGACGTTAAGTGAGTTTTCTGAAATGTTAGTGACGTTAAGTGAGTTTTCTGAGATGTTAGTGACGTTAAGTGAGTTTTCTGAGATGTTAGTGACGTTAAGTGAGTTTTCTGAGATGTTAGTGACGTTTTCTTAGATGTCAGTGACGTTTTCTTAGATGTTAGTGACGTTTTCTTAGATGTTAGTGACGTTTTCTTAGATGTTAGTGACGTTTCCAAACTTGACAACTACGATATGAAATTATGTGTGTATGAGGGGAAAAAAGGGGGTGGGGGGGGGGCGATGTCAAATCTAGCAAGCCGTTTTTGTTGCGGATCTTTTAAATTTACGGTGTGATTTGGGAAGAAAGACATTTTGTAGATAATGTTTGGATGTGTGACAACTGCAAACACAAACACACACACACACATACAACGATGTAACACCTAGTCCGAAAAAAAAAAATCTAGCGATACAACAAGAGGGAAGTAACGGCAAAAGTGAGGAATTATGTATAAGAAAAATAAGCACACCATTTCAGAAGCATCGTTGAATGAATAGCTATTTTCTTTACTTCGAGTTCTTTACATTCTGTTCAATGAAAACAAAGACAGGCGCTAAAAACGACGGGAGAAAAGTTGGCACACATTGATAGACAGAGAATAAAAAATCTCACAAAGTCACGCCTTCTTGACAACTATTGGCGGAGGAGCATCTAACATCTGGATTTTTTTGCCAGTTTTCGCCTGTTTTTTGTCCTTTCTTTAGCTAAAAACGAATAAAATAATCACCATATATTCGATCCCCACGAAGGCTAAAACGAATGAAATAATCACCATATATTCGATCCCCACGAAGGCTTTTTCCGCAGTTCACCACGCTTCACATCATAGTAAGTCAAAAACTGGAAATTCTGGTCTATCGAGGAGGACGTGGATGATACTGATATGGACATATCTCGCGGGGCACTGGGGATTACAGATGATTCAGTTATGTTATGTTGTGTAAGTAGTAACAACTTTAGGTCTGTCCATATTCGTGGCACTGGGGATTACAGATGATACAGTTATGTTATGTTATGTAAGTAGTAACAACTTTAAGTCTGTCCATATTCGGGACACTGTGGATTACAGATGATACAGTTATGTTATGTTATGTAAGTAGTAACAACTTTAAGTCTGTCCATATTCGTGGCACTGTGGATTACAGATGATACAGTTATGTTATGTTATGTAAGTAGTAACAACTTTAAGTCTGTCCATATTCGGGACAC